>WBZZ01000389.1:0-30000 GCA_019918135.1 Paulinella micropora
CTCTACTGCCATAATCAACAGGCTCTACTGCCATAATCACAGTTTCGCAATCCCAGAAGACGACCTGAGTGCGTTGAAACAGATCTTCTCTAGGGGTTCTAGTTATACCCATGAAAAAGACAGGAATTTTGACCACTTGACATAGAGAGCAACTAGTGCAGTGAGGTCCACCAAAAATGCTACTCCCTGAGACCAGGAGACAAGTTTCAAGGAGAAAGACAAGATGGTGAAGACGGAAAACACCACTGACGCTGACTAGTCTTCTTTCATCTGCCTTGGATTGAAGAAGGAGGCCGATAAAAGAAGAGAAGGCAAGTTTTTTTTTTTTTTTTTTTTTTTTTTTTAACAAATTGAAGGCACGCTTCTGCAAGAACGACAGGTTTGAATTAGCTTCTAGGAGCTAGCTAAAAAAGCCAAGAAAGCATTCGTATTTTGCTGCGACTGATTTGCAAGAAGAGCAGCAAAAGCATTGAAAGAGTTCCCCTGGACTTGACCGCAACCCTTACTGTTAGACATTTTGCCAGCAACCGATGAAAACATCTTCATCATTGGAGCCATTTCGTCGTCCGGCCCATCACTGCTCGATTCACGCTTGTTCTGCGGCTCCTGGTTTGGTCGTTCAACTTGTTGGGAGGGAGCAGAGCGTTGTACAGGCGGACAGGTTGACCTGCCACACTCACACCCACTGCTGTGCGGGTCGCAGTGCGGGCATTTGCACCCAAGACCGCAGCCACGGCATTCTCGACATTGTAGAGCCCCGCCACACTTGACGGGGTCGTGCACGTGTTCCTCGTCGATGCGCGCATTATGCTTGGGCTTCGGCTTCGGCTTCGTCTTCGGCGGCTCGGGCGGTAACAGTTGGCTCTTCATCTCCAGTTGGCTCTTCATCTCCAGTTGGCTTTCCCGGCGGTGCTGGTGACGAGTTGCTGGGAGGAAGATGTTTCACCTCTTGTTTGTCTGCAGCTGCCTTGCCTGGAGTTTGTTCTTTATCTCCAGGTTGCTTTGCCGGCGGTTCTACCATTCCATGCTTCCGGCGATAGCACTTGCAAGGGCTACACACGCAGGTTGCCCTGTCGTGATGCCCGTTACCTCCCCGCTTACCGCCTTTGCTGCCTTTGCCGCCTTTGCTATCTTTGCTGCGACCGGTTATCCTCCTCCAAGTTACCATGCTGCCCCTAATTGTCAACAACATTTCAAGCCAGCGGATACAACGTTCATAGTACACGTCAATGTACCATTCTGAGCTTCTTGGGAAGGTCTATCCACGCGACCTTCCCATCCTGAAAGCAATGATGCATGGAAGAGGGAGGTCATTGAACCGATCATGGGACAAACAATGACCGTGTCGAAGCCGGCAGGCAAAAAACGGGGAATTATTTGCCCTGGATGATTCTTCCAGTAACTTGCCCCGAAACAGAAGTATGGTACCGTGCCACTCGCATGATTAGTTACAGCCTGAGCCACGGGATACGGACTGTATTTGGTCATCACGAAGGTGATGTTAGCGTACTCCTTCGGTGCATGGTTGACCAAGCCCTCACCATAGTTGGCACTTTTCTGCTTGCTCAATAGCATCTGTCGCTGCTGGGCGGTAAGATAGAAAATCTTGCCCTTGATGAGGATAGAGTTGCTGCCTGGTGTATTCAGGACAGTCTTAAACTTCTCCGGCTCCTCGCGCTGGTCCACAACCTCCCCCCAAAAGACAAAGAGCGGGTTCTTGATCCCATCGAAAAGCTCCCCCTCTTTCGCGGCCGGGCCACCCAGTTTGCCTGAGTTAGCTGGCGCCCACCACACCGTAGGAGTTTCCATGCCTTCGATTTCACTGCCTTTATTTCCGCAGGTGCGATCCAAAATCTCAGGACTATACTTGGGGAGGGTGGTGGCCCGGGCCTTGCTCCCCGAGCTCAAGGCACTGGAGACAAAGGCAGCTTCGAAAGTATTGGCCCCAGGCGTAAGCTCGGACTTGCTGTCAGTCTTGGGCTTCAGAGAAGCCCTGGACTTCTTTGAGCACCTAAGATTACACAACTTCTGGAGCGAAACGGACACTGTCAGCAGCGATTAGTACCTGCCGGGCTTGCGCACACCATTTCTTTTCTGCTTGCCTCTTTTGGAGGCGCCTGGCGGTGATGTGCCTGGCGGTGATGCACCGCTGATGGCCGAGCTGAAGTCTAATTCCGAATCGGCAAGATTAGATGAATCCTCAAGGTACAAGCCTTCATCGTCCGAGTCTGTAGTTTGCCCCTCCGGCCTGCAGCACAGTGTAAAATACAATTATGTGCTAGCATTTCGAAACTCATTAAGAACCTGAGAGGGTCCGGCGGGAGCTTAAGGTTCAGATCGTCGTCCCTGAGACAAACTCAATCTAGTTAGCAAAAACAAAAAAAAAATGTAAGCTACCCCAGGACTATTTCCATATCATCAGCCCTGCCTCTGACTGAGGCTTTGGGTTCAGCTGCGCGATCATACGTACTAATGTACGGAATCGGTTCCTCTTTTTCCCAGAAAGGAAAGAAATCCTGCCTAGGGCGATGTGCCAACACCAAAGGGCCCAGAACCTGGCTTTTGAAGCACTTGGTAAGGGCACCATCAAACTCACCAGACTCTTGAAGCCGCTCTGTCGCCACTGGGTCGACATCGTTGTACTTGGCAAACTGAAGCTTGAAGCGACGCGGGGAATCCGGAACCTTCTTTTCAACTTCCCTCGCTACCAGCAGCGCATACTCCACAACTTCAAACTTCCATACCAAGTTGTCGTCACGCACCGCTCGCAAAAAGACGCCGGGCCTAGTGTTTGTTGTCACATGTCAGAATGCTTGTATGACAAAGAGAATCATATTATGATTACCCCACCAGGAGCGTTCCTTCTTGTGGGCCGCCAAAAAAGCACAAACGGTCACCGGTCTGGAGTCATAATAATATGACTCATCCATGATGAAATGCACGCTGATCAACATAGCAACCGTGTGGGTACCTGCAGGTTTTTGTCGAGTTTTTTACAAAACTGGCTGTCCAGCAGAGCAAAATACTCAGGAACATCGTCCGCATCCCTCGATGAGACATGCACAATCAACACCCTACGCCAAAACAGTCCATATGAAAGACTCAGACAAAATGTTCATACCCGCGCATCCCTTCCTCTGCATCGTCTTGAGACGCATCCTTGGGAAACCTGTAGCCAAAGCTATCGGTTGGCGGGACCGAAACCGAAACCCACGCGATCTCCGAGCTTGTGCTGTCGAATGTGAGCTTGAGATCCAAGTATATTTGCAACAACCCCTGTTTATCCTGGGAAGGGTAACCAATACTTGCGGCGGCGCCATCATTCCCCTGCTTCTGCTTTCCATATTTGTTTTCGGGCTTGTCAGCGTGAGCATTTCCCTTGTCTTTGCGCCCCGTGCCAGCAAAGCTTGCGGCGGCGCCAGCATCCTCCTCCTGATCATCTAACAGTGTAAATATTTACCTTAGGCGAGTGTCACAAACATACACCACCAACCCCCCCGCCCCCCCCCCCCCCCCCCGCATATGCGCACCCCTGTCGGAACAAGTCATGGTTTGTGGGAACGAGGAGGATTTGGGAGCTCATATTTGCAGGGTAGCTAGCCCCAGGCTCAATGTTGATGCTGATATAAGTGTTTTGGAAAGGACGCAAATATTTACCTTAGGCGAGTGTCACAAACATGCACCACCCCCCCCCCCCTAGGCGGGTCTGTGGTTTATAATTAGTAAGAGTTGAAAGCTACCTTCGCCGTTTAAACCATGCACGCCTGCGCTACTTGTAATGGCATCCCTTGCGGCCTCCGACACTTTTGCTAGCTGAGCTAGCTGTTGCAAAACTGTTTCGTTATCACCTGTTCGCGTGGGTTGTGGGAACTGTATGTTGTTCCATTCGCTAAATCACACACACACTGACAAAAACCCAGCACGGCGCAAACGTCTTACCCGTTTGATTCCTCACCGCCCTTTGGATTGGGCGGTTCTTTCAAAGTAGCGCTATGCAAGTTTGAACAACGCAAAACACACAATGAGTAGCATTCAATGCACTTAGATGAGGACAAACTCGCCGCTTCTGAGATGCAGACTTTTCCTTGTCTTTCCCTTTGCGTTTAGGTAACTTAGCAGTCGCATCAGCAGCCTCAAACAATGATTCACAGAAGAAATAATTAAAAATAGTAGAGTAAGCGTTAACGATTGAGTTGGTCGAACCTTAGAGGGAGGGAGTCCATCGCCAGCGGATGTCCGTTCACTAAATCACACATACTGACAAAGCTCAGCACGGCGCAAACGTCTTACCCGTTCGATTCCTCACCGCCCTTTGGATTGGGCGGTTCTTTCAAAGTAGTGCTATGCAAGTTTTAACAACGCAAAACATACAATGAGTAGCATTCAATGCACTTAGATGAGGGCAAACTCACCGTTTCTGAGATGCAGACTTTTCCTTGTCTTTCCCTTTGCGTTTAGGTAACTTAGCAGTCGCATCAGCAGCCTCAAACAATGATTCACAGAAGAAGTAATTAAAAATAGTAGAGTAAGCGTTAACGATTGAGTTGGTCGATATCCATCGCCAGCGGATGTCCGTTCACTGATTTTAAATCACACATACTGACAAAGCTCAGCACGGCGCAAACGTCTTACCCGTTCGATTCCTCACGTCCACTTCAGGTTTTGCAAGTTTGAACAACACAAAACACACAATGAGTAGCATTCAATACACTCAGCTAATGTCATGAATAATGCAAACGCACCGCTTCGAAGATGGTTTGCCTTCGTTTGCATGCTTAGAATCAGACGACCCTTGCTTATTTGTACGCTTGGATGGCTGTTCAGATGCAGAGGGGTTGAAATGAGATGGTGTTTGCCTTTTTCTGCTACTCTTCCTGCCATCTGATTCAGATGTGTCTACGCGGGTTGGGTCGAAGAACCCATTCTCCTCACGCGAGTACACCACCTTTTTTGCTTTGTCACCCCCTTTTCCCTTGTAAACATAGACAATGTTATCAGACAAATGGCTCCACGTGTAACTGTTGTGAGGAAGGTTGCAATAACTCGCCCTCGTTGCAGGCGGAATCTCAACATTGGCAAACGGGACCCACTCTTTGCTGCCTTTGACTTGCAGAAAGCCGTTTGCTTCACCTTCAGACTTGTCCACTCGCAACTGCTGAATGCTTTCAACTACAGTTTTCTTCCCTGACATGCGTATGGTTGATGCCCTACGGGCAAACTTGAACGATGCAAAGCTTGATCTCTTGACTTCAAAAAAGGATGAAAAAATGCCTATTTCCCCCGACGGTTGGCAGATTTTGGGGGTATCATTTCATTCCTAACAAACGTCTTCTCTCAAGCCATCTTGGCTGCGTTTTGATTGTTTTGGTCGGGTGAGCCACGCACGGGCAACGTGCTCGCTGCGGAGGCAAAGGTATATGCATTTCCTTGCGATCTGTCGACTCCATTTTATTTCTGTCCCTTTTTATTTGTTACAGCCAGCAAACGTTGCTCCGACATGGAGGTCTGTTAGGCAATCGGTGTGTACTGTGACATGGAACAGTGCTTTTTTTTTCTTAGATGTAAACGATGTCGTGGCTGGTCCATGTCCCACAACAGCAAGTGCGTCAACCTCCAGATTTGCGCAAGGATACCGACGGTTCTGTGGTTTCCGATCCTTTTCCTGCATTAAGTCCGCAAACTCTCAACTCAAGCCACGACCACCGGTCTGGGAAGCAAGAGGCGAACGGAAATAACGCTCACGATGATTTTTTTTGCATCAAAACGCAAATCTGTCCTCGAGACTGAACCTGACAGCAGTGAGACAGAGCCTAACAGAAAACGAAAGCGAGATTCGCGCGTTCCGCGCGTGGATTTGACTTCTGTCGACCCCAAGCACCGCAAAAGGCTGGAGAAAAGTAGGAAATATCAGGCCAATAAACGAACATCCAAGCAGGTATCTCAAAAATATCCTGATGACAGGGCATTGCAGGACATGTTTCTTTCCAGTGCGGGGGAGAGGATGTATCCTGAGACTAGCGCCCTGCTACGCAAGAATAAGGCACAGGCTGCGGCCGCTAGTGCAATAAAGGAGGTGCTGCAAGAGATGCCGGCTCGGGCCGCTCACAAACAAGCAATCGTAGGCAAACTGAGAGGAAGGATGACCACCCAGGAGTGGAACGACTATTTCACCTGCATTAGCCGGGCTTACGCTAACAAAGCTGCAAAGGTCGAGAAGCAGTTGGCCGAGAGGAAAGCTAAGGGTGACGTTGTGCCTATCGATATTTTCGCACAGAAGCGAACCAGGGATGAACAGCGCGAGGGCATCTCCCAGTTGGGCGCCAAGTCAGGTCGCACAACGCTATACTGGTACGGGACTCTCGACAGCTTCCGTGACAATTACCGCGACAAAGCTTTCCCGACAATATTTGAGCAAATGGTGATTGCATCGGGCAGTATTGAGAAACTTGTCGTAGATTTGCGAGGCACGCAGTGGGTCACTGATAATTCGGCTGCATACATCTGCGGAGGGAAATGCTCGGCAGGCTGCCGGCATTTCTATAAGCCACGAACTCGCAAAACTCTCACAGAGCTTTTGGATGATGAGAAAGTCTCTTTCCGCTGCATCACTAAGACCGTGCCCTGCAAATGGCATGATAACTACGATAAGTGGAAGCTCGAGCGCGACAGGGAGCTTGACAAGCTTGCCAAAAACCCCAAGAAGCGTGATCTTATTAACAAGAAGCTTCAGACGCTCAACGAGAATATTAGAAAGTGCGAGCGCCATTTTTGACAGTACGAAACCCAGCGCAGGTGATTCATTTTTCGTCGTGAGTTTCATTGGAATGGTTGATGTTGCTTCGCTGCTTGGATTGTTACTTGGGGGGGGGTGGGGTGGTGCATGTTTGTGACACTCGCCTAAGGTAAATATTTGCGTGCTTTCCAAAACACTTGTATCAGCATCAACATCGAGACTGTGGCTAGCTACCCTGCAAATATGAGCTCCCAAATCCTCCTCGTTCCCACAAACCATGACTTGTTCCGACAGGGGTGCGCATATGCGGGGGGCGGGGGGGTGGTGCATGTTTGTGACACTCGCCTAAGATAAATATGTGTGTGAATTTCACAACAATTATATCAGTATCAACATTGAGCCTGGGGCTAGCTACCCTGCAAATATGAGCTCCCAAATCCTCCTCGTTCCCACAAACCATGACTTGTTCCGACAGGGGTGCGCATATGCGGGGGGGGGGGGGTGCTGCATGTTTGTGACACTCGCCTAAGACAAATATTTGTGTGAATTCCACAACAATTATATCAGCATCAACATCGAGCATGGGGCTAGCTACCGTGCAAATATGAGCTCTCAAATCCTCCTCGTTCCCACAAACCATGACTTGTTCCGACAGGGTGCGCATATGCGGGGTGGGGGGGGAGTGGGGGTGGTGTATGTTTGTGACACTCGCCTAAGTTAAATATTTGCGTGCTTTCCAAAACACTTATATCAGCATTGCTTGTTTCTCCTTTCCAAGAGGTTTTGGTTATGCTTTTTTGTAGGTATCATCTTTTTTCTTTGTATGTGCCTTGAATGTGATAGTTACGTTCAGGCGCGAATTGAAGCTCTGCAACCCGGGTCGGGCCAGTGGGTGATATATCAGGATTACATATCATGGTACTCGGAAAATGGCACGAAAGTAAACGACCTTCTGTTCACCCTTGTCACTCGTGACGCGCACGGCCAGCTCAAGTACGAATATATTCATAATTTAATGACTACTGAGCACACCGCGGACACCACCCGATATTGCTGGGCTTATCATTTTCGGAGTACCCAGGATGGGGGCAGCGGCGAGCTTTCGTCTTTGCCGGGGCCAGGCCTGCGGACTGGCGATGGCGGTGGTGATTTTACGAGCAAAGAGTTTATTTACTCGGAATCATGCTACCACGCGCTTGGTGGTGTGGACGTGGAGGCGCACGTTCTATGTGCGAACCACGCCTGGAATCCCTGCGACGGAGCAAAGCGCAATCTGTCGAAGGTCTTTTCAAAAGACCAGATTGAGCAAGGGATAGGCTTTTCGCTTGTCGAGGATTGGTTAGAATCTGCGTCTAATGCTGGCTTTGCGAACGTTCGCCTCTACGGGCACGAGAGGGACGTCATCCAAGAGTGGGTCACCCAGAATCCACTGTCTCCCCGATTACTAACTAGCTGGCAGTTTCGGGAGCTTCGTTCTTTCAAATATTCCCTGCAAACAGCTGCGAGCAAGCAGTTTAGTGTTCCGGGCGTAGCGTACGGCGCTTTATTCAGCGGCGGCCAAGATGCGGATCGTGTGGTACTTGACTTGAGGAGCGATAAGGAGGCGGGCCTCCGGTGTGAGTTTTGCACTCAGAGTACGATGGCGCCTAAGGCCGCGCGTAAGCAAGGGGAGAAATGCCCAGTTCGGAGAGGCGGGACGACTGGCATCAGCTCCGGCTTCGTCCTGGAACAGTCCGAGGCTACTGCCAACATTGGGCGCGAGGAGAAGATTCGCTACTTCAATAGGCTGGCCAGGCAGAGTAGCCAAAAGAAAAAGCAAGGCAAGACGGGCCAGGGGGGGCATTTTTCACGCATGACAAAGGCTCAATGTATTGCTTTGCTGCAGAAGTTAGGTTTGCCCACGGAGGGCAAGGTGGCGGAACTGCGGGAGCGTCTGAACAGCGACGTCTCGCAAGGTTCCGACAAACCCGAGGCTAAGGCGAAGCGCTCTAAGTCTGGCAAGCGGGGCAAGAGGAAGAGTGGGAAAGCTGAGGCTGCAAGCCCGCCAGCTGCTAAGAAACGCAAAAGCTCGTCGAAAGGTATACGTCTGGTGTGGCAGGGCTTACCGTTTGCTTACTTTTTGAAATTGTTCTTGCAATTAATTTTTTTTTTTTTGGACAGTGCCAGGGACGGTGAGGAAGACCAGAGGCAAACGCGTTTACTATTCAGGGCAAGACGAAGACGGAGAAGGTGATAGTGAGGACGGGGAAGCTGTGGAGCCCTGGAGATGCAACACGTGCGGGTTTGAGAACCGAAAGCATTCGTATTTTGTTGAAGGATGTGAGTTGTGCGAGCGTGCTGCATCTAGTGACAGCGACGAAGCAGACGAAGAGAGCGATGATGAAGACTTGTACCAGGATGATTCCGTTTAAATTCGTCTGCTTCTGTCGCTGTTTGTTTGACCAGCAAGGTGGCGGTCGAAGCAAGCGTGCACGCTGTCCTCCCTTCCCCCCCCCCCCCCCGGGCCCCCCCCCAAACCGTGCTAAGTCGTAAGTAAGTACACGTCAAGACTATTAAATTACAATAAGTATGTTGAATTTCAGCAGAAAGATTGGTAAAAAACGATCTAGCAACAAAATTACAATTTAAAAGGTCATTCTGGGGTTTAGCTGACATAGCTGAGATTTAGCGTACATACAAGGTGCCGACCGGCTAAGTACAGCAAGGAGTTTTGTAATTAAAAGTCTTTATTAATATGTTTTCTTTACATCCAAACGTTTTAAAAGCAATAATTAATGGATTCAATGATATCTGATCAAGTTCGGAAAAAAAATGAAAGGTCGCAAAAAAGTACGACCGGCGCCTTATTATTTACCATAGCGTCAGGGAGATTATTTCTGTTTGGGTCTCGAAAAGGAGGGCGACGAACCGGGATCGTGCGGGGAGGGGGAGGGCCGCCGCGGAATAGCCGCCCCCCCCCCCTCCCCGAGGGGTGCCAGAAGTTTTTCTGTTTTTCCTTTGGCGGCCTTGGCAGCAAAAAAGAGGTCTTTCTGCTTTCCTCTGTCTCGTTGGCTCGTTCCCTTGTACATTCCGTCCGGCCACAACAATTTGCACTGGCGGTGCCGCGGTTTTGCGGCTTAAAGGTTAGAGTGGCCGGAAATTGCTGCATATTTTTTTTCGCAAAATTCACCGGATTGTCACGCCAAGAAAATTTCGGCCACCCACGCACTTTTTTTTGTTTTTTTTTTTTGTTTTTTTTAAAAAGCTAAATTTCTGGGGGAACGCGGGCGGGCGGGGAAAAAATATAGATAAAAGCTTTTTTTCCCCCGCCCGCCCGCGTTCGACCACGAAATAATAGGGCATGCAGGCAATTACCAAAATGTCCTTCGTCAAAAAAAGAATGCACTTGCAGCGCCGTATTTTGCGGTTTTAGACGTGGCGGCTGGAAGTTACGATACACGTTACATTTGGCGCGAAATTCTTCTGCCCCCCGCCCCCCTTGAACCAATGTTTTATTTCTTGCCCCCCCCCCCCATCTCGTTTGTTGTTTTTGAGGAAGGGCAAGACAAAAGGGGGGAGGGGCACAAACGGTCTCCCCTTCCCGCCCGCCGCGTTCCGCCAAAAAAAAAGAGCATCAAGGCAGGGCTCAAGAAATTATGATCTTTTTTTTCCTCTCTCTTTCACCGACAGACTGTCGCCAAAAAAGGAAAACACGTCATGGGCAGCCGCGCCGTGCGGCACTTTGTGAGCAAGTACGGCAGTCGCGAAGCAGTCGCGCACGTTGACCACGCGAGTCTGTGCGTGCGCGAGGGCGGGCTGTTCTGCCGCACTGAAGAAGATTGCGACTGGCAGCCCGCGTGCGAGCTGTGCTTCGTGCGCCGCGGCCGCGTATGTAACCGACTCACGCCGCTTGCGTTTCAGGCTTTGCACCGCTCACGCACGCAAGGACCTCGCCCGCCGAAAAAAGAAGCGCCAGCTAGAGGAAAGTGACAGCAGCAGCCAGAAACGCCAGCGACCAAACAATAGCCAGAGCGACAAAACGGCCGCCAAGTCGTCCGCAATTTCGCTGTGGTTCGAGCGCCTGGCCAGCGCCAAGCCGTTCGTGTCCAAGAGGCCGGGCGTCCGGATGCTGCAGCGCTACGGCGTGGCCTTCAAGGTCCTCGAGGGCCAAAGGCTGGTGTTCAAGGAGTGGCGTGCAGGGCAAGAATCGGCGGACCGACCGGCGTGCGAAAGCTGCTACGAACACGAAAACCTGGCGACGCTAGCGACAATTTCCACGGACCGTGAGTGGCCGACGCTCTGTGCACGGCACGGCTCCGCTTCAGTAGCCAACAAAAAGGCAAAGCGGGATACTGTCAGGGAGGCAAAGCCACAAGAGAAGAGAGAGAAGCCGCAAAGGCAGCAGCAGCCAAGCGCCACAGCACCAGAACAGCTTCTGACTCATCAACAGGGCGGGCGAGACTACCAATTGCGAGTAAGTGCCGGTGATGCTCTTTTCAGCCGGGCTAGCAAACCGTCGCACGGCTGGACACAATGGACATTAGCATGCGCAAGTTGCTGGCAGAGCGCCAAGACCGTCGCCACGGGCTCTTATTGGACAGAAGACAACGGACAACGCTTCAGGCTCTGTGCCAAGCACGCAAAGGAACGCGGCTGCCACGTGGTTCGGACTCCGTGCGAGGACTGCCCGGCGGGCGCAAAGAAAGAGGCTCGCTTTGCGGACGAGCAAGGGCGCCCCCGTCGCCTGTGCGCGGGGGCACGCAAAGGAACGCGGCTGCCACGAGTTGCAAAACCCGTGCGAGGACTGCCCGGCCGGCGCAAAGAAAGAGGCCAACTTTGCGGACGAGCAAGGGCGCACCAGTCGCCTGTGCGCGGAGCACGCGAAGGAACGCGGCTGCCACGTGGTACGGACCCCGTGCGAGGACTGCCCGGCCGGCGCAAAGAAAGAGGCCGCCTTTGCGGACGAGCAAGGGCGCCCCCGTCGCCTGTGCGCGGGGCACGCAAAGGAACGCGGCTGCCACGAGACGCTAAACCCGTGCGAGGACTGCCCGGCCGGCGCAAAGAAAGAGGCCACCTTTGCGGACGAGCAAGGGCGCCCCCGTCGCTTGTGCGCGGGGCACGCAAAGGAACACTGCTGCCACGAGGTGCGGAACCCGTGCGAGGACTGCCCGGCCGGCGCAAAGAAACAGGCCAACTTTGCGGACGAGAAAGGGCGGAACAGCAGGCTGTGCGCGGAGCACGCGAAGGAACGCGGCTGCCACGATGTGCGGAACCCGTGCGAGGACTGCCCGGCCGGCGCGAAGAAAGAGGCCACCTTTGCGGACGAGCAAGGGCGGAGCAGAAGGCTGTGTGCGGAGCACGCGTTCGTGCGCGGGTTGATTCCTAAGCCGGCCGCAGGCTGCTCGATCGCGGCGTGCAGGCTGTGGGACAGGCTCGAACAGGCACTGAGCTGCCAGATCCAGCACAAGCACTTTGTGAACGGTGCCGCCGTGCCGAAAGGAGCAGAGGCCCGAGTCCCGGCACGAGGCTGTTGCTGGAAGGCTACGACGCGGCGGGCAATTGTGTGTACGAGTTCCACGAGAACGCGTACCACGGCTTTCCGCCCGGCCATCCCAAGTATGGCGAGGGCCGGTCAAGTGCCGTGGGCGGGCGCCGGAACCGGGATCTGTATTGAGAAACGATGGCCCGCATGTACTTCATCCGACAAAAAATGCAGGCCGGCTGCCGGGTCTTTTACGCGTGGGAGCACGAGTACGAGAAGATTAAAAACAAGCCGCTGGCTAGTGCCACGTCGATCTTGCATGAGCTGCCGCCGGGCGAGGACTATGAGGAGGACAGCAATAAGGAATAACTTAGATTCTAGTCTTTTTAAAATACACAAATAAAAAAAAGGACTTGGTCCTCTCTCAAAGCCAAGACTTGTACCGAGAAACCATGGCCCGGACAGTTATCCGACAGAAAATGCAGGCCGGCCGGCTGCCGGGTCTTTTACGCATGGGAGCGCGAGTGCGAGAAGATTAGGAACAAGCCTCTGGCAAGTGCAGCGTCGCTTCTACACGAGCTATTTCCAGGCGAGGACTTTGAAGAGGACGACTGCACAGCGAAGAAGATAAAATACCTTGAATTCCAGTTCTGAAAATTAAATGTAAAAAATATTTGGAACTATTTTTTAATAAAAACAAACACACGATTGAATTTCAAACATACTACAAAACCAGCAAAAAAATTCAAGAAAAAATAATTAGTAGAAATTAGCACAATGGCTACTTCCGTTGGTGGTGCCACCACCGACCACAAAACAGTTTTTTTTTTTCTCTCAGCGGCTTTGGCTTTTTGCGCGATGGTCTGGCAAAAAGAAAAAGCTGAGCCAAGGCGGGCGGGAAAAGTGAAAAAATGTGAAATTTTCTTTAAGATGTATAAGCAGCCCCCCCTTCTCTCCCTCGTTTCAACGCCCCCCCCCCCCCCCCCCCCCAGAGCGATGGCTTCTTTGGCTACCATTGTTTTTTTTTTTCAGTGTTAACTGATGTGCGGGCGAGAGAAAAGATTATGACTGAATTTCCCCCGCCCGCCGGCGTTCGCTCATCAGGTTTTGTTTTTGCCTAAGACGCAACTGCGTTGGTGCGGGGGGGGGGGGGGGGGGGAAGGCGGGGATCTTCCAAAGAAAGAGGAGGGAGGGGGGGGGGGGGGGCGTCGAACAGAGAAGCAGCGCCCCCCCCCCCCCCCCCCCCTGATGCAATTATATTTATTTGCCCCCCCCCCCCCCCCCCCCAGTTGCTCGCCCCCGTTGTAAAAAAATAAATAAATAAATAAATAAAAAATTGCTTTCACCAGTTTGCCGAAATGTTCCACGCGAATCATATGATCGGCCGGTGCCGCAATCTGCGGCTTTAGGCGTCGCGGCCGGAAATGGTGTTATTAACAAAAATAAAAAGAAAGAGACATTTTCTCTCCGTGCCAAATAAACGGGAAAATGTCCAAAAAAATTTATGGATTTTTAATTATTAGTATCAGTACAGATTTCTATCGACTCTGGCCCGCCGCTGTCTATTTCAACTTTTCTCAGTCTGCACAGAATCGCTGACCATCCTTGATTACCCAGTGAGGTTTTGCAGTCCCCACCACACCTTTCTCGAGCAGATCCATCCAGGACATACCGTTGTTGAACCTTTCGATCTTCATGTAGGCATCTCCTAACAAGTTGAGCATTTGCACCGAGACCATTTGTTTCAGCACGCCATCGATTTCGGCGCGGCTCTGCACGTAGAATTCTTCGCCTGCCAGGTGTAGAAACCTGGTAACATCGCGTGAGTAACATTGCATGCATGTAGCACAGGCGTCGTCGCTGTGCAACGAAAGCTGAATCCTGGTTTTGCCATTTGCGAGGCTGTGATGGCAGTAAAAATACACAACGGTCTCAATGCGTTCAGCATAGCAGAAGCGTTTGCCGGCGTGGAGGCTCAGGCAGCCGTGCAGACCAAAATTGCCCCCGCCTTCGTATTTCAGGTGCGGAGTAGCGCCGCTGAGGCCGAATTTGATGTAACCTCCCTTGAGAGCGACTGCTTCGATTGCTTCCGCCACCGACTTGCGCACACAGTTGAGGTGGTCTTCCTGAGCTTCGGTCGCCAACGAGAGAAGACACTTGCTCAGGCTGCGACAGGTCGTGCCCAGCACGGCCACGGACGGCGGAGACCACGAGGCCACATGTCGCAGCAGTTCCTCTGGCAGTGCGTTCAAATGCGCAAGGAACGGGCCGGTGTGCGCCAGCTTTTGCTTTTTCTTCATTGGAGCGGCTCTCATGGCTACCTAAAAAAAACAACAAACGAAGAAAAAAAAAACACAAACGTAGACAAATGTGATACGGTGTGGAAGAGAGGTAAGAAAACATTAAAAGGCCAGGTTCGGCGGGGACAAAGAAAAAAGACAGGAAGGCAGTTTCCCTCGTGCACCCCCGTTACTTACTCACACACACACACACAGTCCACGCACACGAACAACAAGACGTCTCAACAGTACACAGCCAAGCCCAGACACAAAAAACAAGAATGTCTGCAGAAACGACTTCCCCACTGCCACGCAGACACCAATACCTGCAGAAATACCCCCCGTGCTACTACACACAGGCGCAAAAGCAACAAGAAAAATCGGGATTTTAATGATGTTCAGTACAGATTTTCTGGCTCGCCGCTGTGTATTACAACTTTTCGCAGTCCTCACAGAATCGTTTGCCATCCCGATAGACCCAGTGAGGTTTAACAGTCCCCGCCACACCTTTCGTCTCGAGCAGGTCCATCCAGGAAATAGATCCACTGTCGTAAGTGTCATGCTTCATGTAGGCATCTCCCAACAAGTTGAGCATTTGCACCGAGACCATACGCTTCAGCAAGGCATCGATTTCGGCGCGGCTCTGCACGCAGAATCTTTCGCCTTCCATATATAGCCACGCAGAAATACTCCAGTTGTCAAATTGCTCGCAATCAATGTTGATGTCCTCGCTCCGCAAGCTGAGTCGGATCTTGGTTTCATCAGTTGAGAGGCTGTGGTGGAACTAAAAGTTTAAAGACGTCGCAATGCGTTCAGCATAGCCGTAGCGTTTGCCTGCGTGGAGGTTTAGGCAGTCCCCCAGATCATAATCATCCGCACTTTCGTAATAATGGTTCCCGGTAACGCCACGGAGGCGGAAGCTTTTGTAACCTCCCTTGAGGGCGACCTCTTCGATTGCGTCGGCCACCGGCCCGCACACACGGTCGAGGTGGTCTTCCTGAGCTTCGGTGGCCAACGGGAGAAGACACTCGCTTAGGCTGCGACAGGTCGTGCCCAGCACGGCCACGGACGGCGCAGACCACGAGGCCACCTGTCGCAGCAGTTCCTCTGGCAGTGCGGTCAAATGCGCAACGAACGGGCCGGTGTGCGCCAGCTTTTGCTTTTTCTTCTTTGCAGCGGGTTTGGCTCTCATGGTTAGCTAGTGTTCAAACACCGGAACAACAAACGAAAAACAAGAACGGGATACAGTGATGGAAGAAAAGGTAACCACAAAGGTCAGGTTGGACGGGGACTATTTTTTTTTAACAGGAATGCAGGCGCCCTCCCCACCCCCCCCCCCCCCCCAAATTTGTGCACACGGTTACACACACGCACACACACAAAAGACATACGTCTACAGAAACTCTTGCACAAGCAACAAACAAAATGCCTGCCGGAAGCCTTCCACGCACACGCAGCCCACACTCAGCACACGAATGTCTACAGAACGATACACACGGAACGACACCACACACAGAACGATACACGCACACAAACACAGAACGACACACACACACAGAACGATACACACACAGAACGATACACAGAACGACACACACACACAAACACACACAAACACACACAGAACGACACACACACACACACACACACACACAAACACAGAACGACACACACACACAAACACACACACAGAACGACACACACACAAACACAGAACGATAACCACAAACACAGAACGACACACACACACAAACACACACACAACCACACACACAAACACACACACAAACACACACACAAACACACACACAAACACACACAAACACACACAAACACACACACAAACACACACACAAACACACACACAAACACACACACAAACACACACACACACACACACAAACACACACAGAACGACACACACACACACACACACACACACACACAAACACACACACACAGACACAAACACACACACACACACACACACACACAAACACACACAGAACGACACACACACAAACACACACAAACACACACAGAACGACACACAGCACACGAATGTCTACGGAATGACCCTAGACATGCACAGAAACAACATTTCTCAAGAACAGGCACCCGACTATGCGCAGCACACACACAAATAGTCGCTTTCAGTTTTTGCTGTGAAACAAAAACCGCGCATTATGTCGCCCCCCCCCCCCCCCTCCCCTCCCTTCATCTCAAGATTTGCGCACAGCCCATTGAGATGCTCAATGGCGAGCCCATTGAGATGCTCAATGGCAAGCCCATTGAGATGCTCGATGGCGAGCCCATTGAGATGCTCAATGGCGAGCCCATTGTGCGCCCCCAATGGGATTTTCGCATCGTAGTGCAGGGCGGCCCCCCCACCCTCCCCCTCCCCCCCCCCCCCCCCCCTCTCCATTTGCTCTGACCTTTTTATTTTCTGCCTCTTATGCTCTATGATCTTTGGTGATAACTGACCTTATAGAAAATTTGGTCATTTGTTTAGGTGTGTGTGAAAAGTTTTCATTGTACGTGAAACGTGGTTGTTGTGTGAATTTCTGAATGTGTGTGTGTGTGTGAATTTGTGAATGTGTGTGCGTGTGTGAGATTTCTTGTGTCTGTGTGTGAATTTGTGAATATGTGTGTGTGTGTGTGTGAGATTTCTTGTGTCTGTGTGTGTGAATTTGTGAATGTGTGTGTGAATTTGTGTGTGTGTGTGTGTGTGAATTTGTGTGTGTGAATTCGTGCATGTACACGTGAGTTTGCGAATGAATGTGTGAGTAAATTTGCGCACGTGTGTGAATTCGCACAAGATTTGTGTGTCTGTATATGTGAAATTTTTGTGTGTATTGATTGTACATACATGCTCAGCCTTGGAGAGGATGATATTGGCAAGGACATTAAGCAGTTGTCTTTTTTTTTCGTTTGGTTTCGGGAACGGTTCACATATCAAAAGGCCCAAGTAAAAAAAACACACACACACAAACAATTCTAATAAATCTCTTTTCTTATTCTTTTGTAGTGGTTCCGCGCCCCCTTCCCGAGTAGCACTTGATTTTTTTTTCTTTTTGCGCTTCGCAATCATCTCACACACATGCCAAAGCGTTCTAAGCGTTCCAACACTCGCCAACGCGCCCACGTCAAGCCTCCACGAAAGCGGTATCACCCCAACTCCACCCCTGTCGTGTGGAAGGAAAGGGAGTTTGCATGTGGGGCATTTTGGTTCCTTTTCGCAAGCGAGTATGCTTTGATTGCTCCCTTTCTCTCCCTCGAGGACTTGCAACGCCTGTTCAATGCCTTTGCTGGCACTAGCTTTTTCGAAAGGAAACCACACTCGATTGGTGCTCAGTTGGGGAGCTCTTGCCTACTGTGCTCCAATAGGAAAATGCCACTAGTTTATTTCGTGGAAGGACATACCTGGAAAACTATAGTCCGAGACACTCTAGCGTGCATGCTCAGAGAGACGGACAGCATAGTTAACGCTCTATGGCCTACTGATTGGCCTTGTGCCCGCTGCCTTAGACGAAGGGCTGTGACACGGGAAATACCAATGTACCATTATTGCCATGTGTGTCTGCGGAACGAAAGATCGCAGCTAGTAGCAGACCTAGAGGCAATAAGAAAAAGCTTGGTACTTAATATCTTGCAAGTAGACCTAGAGCTATTAGAAGTAATTAGGAGCTGGTGGGACGTCAGTTACCCCATGAGTTTCTCCATGGGATCCAGACAATAGACATTGCCTTCACGTACAAAGGGACGGGGTGGAAACGTATACTCTTCGTGCCCATCCAACAAGGACTGCTCGTCTGGGGTCTTTTTCAGACTAATCTCGCTCATCATGTCAGACAAAACCAAGACAGAATTACAGATGAACGCTATCAAATGAGCGAAATAATTCTCAGTTGTTGCATGACAGTCTCAAAAAAACAGAAGCATTCCTCAACCATGCTAGAGAAGTCAGTGAACTAGGGAATGAGGAGATGGTGCAGTGTTGCCTACAGCTAGAACATATGCTGCAAACAGGGGTTCCTCGTAGGCCCTGAAATCTGAGGCGACCCCCGCGCCCTGCCGGTGCTCCTCCCCCCCCCCCCCCCCCCCCCCTTTTCCCACTCGCTCTATTTGAGCGGCGTTGATACAGTCTTGGACTCTAGGCGAAGAACACTTATAGCTAGATCAAGTTTTAAAACTTGAGCCTTTATTAAACTATACCTGGAATTGTTTGAGTGGTGGAAAAATATAAAACAAAATCAATAAATACATGGGGAGAGTTAAAGGAAACGACCTTTTATTCTCTCTCTCTCTCTCTCTCTCTCTCTCTCTCTCTCTCTCTCTCTCTCTCTCTCTTTTTTGTTGTTGCAGCGCCGAGAGAGACAAGAGAGATTTCTTTTTGTTTGTTTTAGCAATTCATTGATGAACGTCTTACGACCGTACTTCCCCAGGGCACAATGTCGCAACGCCACGACGATGCCCTCCCGGACAAGCCTCCTCAAGGGCCCGACGACGCTACAAAACACGCGGTGTACATGTTCGCCGGCTTAGGGGTACCCTCCCACTCGGCGGAAATCTCGACCGGGGAAGAGTGGAACGCTGTTTCTTTGAGCCCGCCGACGGCCAGCAGCGGACAGCTTGGCCTGGTGCTGCAAGGCAAGCTGTACGCTATCGGCGGACGCAAAAGCGACGACGACTGCCAGATGCTTCGCACCGTGGAGTGCTACGATCCCCATCTCAACCGCTGGGAGGCCAAGGCCAGCCTGCCCACGGATTACGAATACCTCACGGGCGCGGTCCTGCACCGACAGCTGTATGTCGTGCTGTCTGACCAAGATATGCACAACTCGCTGCTGGTTTATGACCAAGACGCTAACGAATGGAAAACGCGCTGCGCTCCCCGCACCAAACGCCACCAAGCCCGGCTCGCGGCTTTTGGCGACTGTTTGTACCTGGTCGGGGGCCACAACAACGACTTTAGCCTGCGCAAGGTCGAGAAGTACGATCCAGTGCACAACGAGTGGCTGCCAGCCGCCAGGCTAAATCTGGCCCGTCACGACTTTGCGACTCAGGTTTTCCAGGACAAGCTGTATGTGATTGGAGGCACCAACTTTGACCAGACACAGAGCTAGAGCTCGGGGCGGTAGAGCGCTACGACCCCAAGGTGCAGAAGTGGCGCTTCGTCGGTGATCTCAAGACGCCGCGTTCGGGCGCTTCGGCCTTTGTGCACAACAACGGTTTGTACGTGGCGGGCGGCACCCCCGATTTCAGCGCGACTTCGCTCGCTTCCGTCGAACGCTTCCACGAGGCCAACGCTAAATGGTCAGAGAGTAAGCCTATGGTCGAGCCCCGTCTGGAGGCGTGCTGCGCCGTGCTAGCGTTTGAACCGCGTCCTGCCAAGCGCCAGCGCATTGCTGAACTGTAAAATTAAAAAAGTCTTTTTTTTCTTGCTATTTTTTTTTAAATACTGCCAGCGAAAGGAGATTGAAGTTTAGAATCGTGGCTCTAGTTTTTTTTTTAATTAAACGATTCTTTTTTCTTTTTCTTTTTTTTTTTTTTTTTTTTTTTTTTTTTTTTTTTTTTTTTTTTTTTTTTTGTTTGTTTGTTTCGGCCAGCACCTCCCACCCCCGCCCACCTTGGCTCCCATTTTTCCTAAGGCGGCCGGCGAGCGCTCCACAGGAAATCAAAGGTCAGCCAATGCCCCGCAGTGGGCTCGTGCATGAGGTTGTAGAACGCAGCCCTGCCTAGCGAACCCAGCCCAAAGACCGAGAGCTCATAGCCAGTCATAGACCACCAGCGCGTCGTGCTTGAAGCGGACGGGGTCGCACGTGTCCCTCGGCTGGCCCTCGCGGCGGCACCACATGGCTCGGTTCTACTCGACGACCGCGCAAATCACGCGCCGGGTCTCAAACAGGGCGCGCAGGCCCGACAAAACCTCGAACTCGCAGCCCTCAGTGTCAATCTTGAGTACCAGGCTGGTGTTAGCGGGCACCAAACTCGCGGCGTGTACCAGGTCGATCTGAACAGTCGAGTTGTCGACACCAGCAAAATAGTTAATGGCGGCGTCCTCCTGGCTCACGACGTACGGCCAGGTCCAGAAGCAGCAGTTGCGCACGTGCACGCTCGTGTGCTGCGGTCTGCTCTAGTTTCCTGCCAGCACGTTGTGCAGGCTAATCTTAGACAGCTCGCTCGCGGCCGCGGCGGCCTTGAGGAAGGCAATGCAGTGAGGCTGTGGTTCCACGGCTATGACGGTAATCCCGAGAGAAGCGGCCAGGAGCGTGTAGAAGCCCGGGTTGGCGCCGATATCCATAAAAACCAGCGCGTGGCGCGCGTCGTGCGCCACAGTCCTGGCATAAGGCGAAGGGGATTGTCTTCTCTGCACTGCAACACCTCGGTCAGCATCTGTCCGATGTGCGGCTCGCTTTGCTGCAAAAAGCGTAGCATAGGGTCTACCACGTAGCTGGCTATCAGCTCCTGGTCCTCGGCCACGAAGAAGCACCGCGAAGATCCTGGCACTTTCACCTTCACTAAATTGACGCTCTCACCGGTCCGGAAGTAGCGCAGCGCTTGGTGCTTGACGCCCGCGACCGCCGTCGCCAACAGGA
This sequence comes from Paulinella micropora, assembly GCA_019918135.1. Lineage (NCBI taxonomy): Eukaryota > Cercozoa > Imbricatea > Euglyphida > Paulinellidae > Paulinella > Paulinella micropora. The sequence continues at coordinate 21,073 of WBZZ01000389.1, forward strand.
CCAGCAGGACAGCCATAACAAGAAAACTAGCGAAAATGTGTGCGCGCTCCCGGGCGACGTTTCCTCACCTCCGTGATTGACTTTGGCTGGCCTCTCTCTCTCTCTCTCTCTCTCTCTCTCTCTCTCTCTCTCTCTCTCTCTCCTTTTTTTGTTTGTCTCCCAGCCGCGTGTGGTTCAGGGCCTAAGCTAGCGATTGCTGGTACCCGAAAAACTTCCTCGTTCGGAATCTGCGGCTTTTTGAAATTTGCAACCATTTGTGCCGGGTCCTGAACAGTCAGAATTTTTTTCGAAGAAAAAAAAAATGCAATGGCACATTCGAACTATATATTTTCTGTGGAAACGGGGGCGGGCGGGGAAAACCAATTGGTGGCAAGAAAATTTTCCCAGCACGCAGGCGTCCGCCCAGAAAATCGAAAGTCTAGTAAAAGCAAATGCCTGAATGTCCTCTCACTAAATTTTTTTTTCATTCAAACTCCACGAAACGCGGCTAATTCTGGCTGTTTTTTTTAGGTAGAAATTTGTGGCCTTTTGAAATTTGTCGCCATTTTTGCAGGGTTCCTATCCATGCGGAATTTTTCTTTTGGCTAAAAAGGCAATGACACATTCGACAACTATATATTTTCTGGGGAAACGGGGCGGGCGGGGAAAAGCAAATGTTCTCAGAATTTCTTCTTTCCTCCCCGCCCGCCTGCCATCGCTCAGAAGATCAAAAGAAATATTCTGGCTGCAAGAAAACTTTATTCAAACCCCGCAATCTGCGGCAAATTTGGCAGTTCTTGATCGGCCGCGGCCTTCTGAAATTCTTAACAAAAAAACAAATAAAGACACAAAGGCGGGTCTTTATTTAATTTATATATTTTGCCAGTTCCTTTTCCTAATTGTTTGCACGTTTACAGCACTTGAAACCAAAAGTTGAGTGCATTAAATTTTCTGCTCGTTCTTCTGCTTCTCTATCATCTTTCCGACGTTTTGCTTCCTCTGCGCTTCCCGCATTTTCTATATCCTCTTTAGCTATCATATATCCGACTTGCGCACGCCAGTGTTTGTCAACAGATAAGAGATTGATATTATCATCAAATGTTTTGTGCGGATTTTCTCCTTCATAAAAACCTGGTGCGTATTGCTGCACCGATTCGTCGTCATGAGAATCTGCCCTCTCTTGGTTCCACTGGATTGCTGCTGAATTCTGTTCCGCCCATTCATTCCATTTTGTTCCGTCTTCTTGGCTGGCATTTTTCCAAAACAGATCTTTTTCCTTTGGGTTCATACGATTGTAGTCACGTCTTGCTCTGTTACGCTCTTGTTAGGATAGAATAGGTATCGCGGGCAGTAGCACTTGTGGCGGAGGTGGGTACTTGGGTGGCGGTTCCGGAGGCGACTCACTGAGTAGAGCAAGGCGATGCTTCTGCTGAGGTGGTGTAAGCGGGGCCCGCCTAGTGGGTGGCGGGGGGCGTATTGCGTGCGATTACTGGTTGCTGGTTGTTTTGGGCCTCCACACTGTCTGCAATTCTTATGAATCTGTTCCTTGCTCATGACTGAGCAGAGATTTATATATATATATACATATATATATATATATATATATATATATATTTACAAATAGTAGCTGGTTGCAGCCTTTGTTGGGGTCGAAAAAAAGAAGTTGCGGTTCGCTTTGAAAACCAGGGTGAGAATGGTAAGCCAGCCGTTCTTGCCCCCCTCCCTCCTTTCTCCAGCCTGGCCCTTCTTCATGCTTTTCCTCTCCTAGTTACTAGCCACACACACACCCCTTATCACCAATCTCTCTCTCTCTCTCTCTCTCTCTCTCTTTCTCTCTCGCGCTCGGCTTACTATTCAGCCTGTCTTTTCCGCTTTGACGACGATGCGGCCCCTGGTGCGCCGATCAGCCGTACGAGCTCATCGCGCCTGGTACTAGCGGGCAGAGATTGCAGAAACTCCACCACGCGGGCCTGCTCCCTTCCCCAACACGCGCGCAAGGCCCCGAGGACCCGGGTATTGGCTTGTTTCGTAAAGAGCCACGTCAGCTCGGATAGTCCTCCGTGGCCGGGCAGAGGGAGCCTCGTTTGGGTCATCTCGTCGATGGATACAACCACTCTTGTTCGCTCGTCCAGAACCAAGTTGCGCAGGTGTGAGTCGCTGGCCTCCACGACAAAACGCAACACCAGCCGCAGCAGCACTTGCAGGCAAAGATCTGGCACCAGCAGATCATGTAGCTGTACCGGGCGCACTGACGGGCTAACGGCCAAGCCCCCTTGCGTCGGTTCACAACCATCGAAGCCAAGGGCTAACTGCCTTAAAAAAATACACTTTTCGTCGAAGCGCAGCGGGGAGTAGTCCGGCCACAGCAGTTGCTTGATAGGCTCTACCAAGAGCTGGAAATCAGCAGCCGCGGGGCTCGCGAGGGGGCCCTTGACAAAGAACTGTAGCACTTGCTTATCCATGACGATGGCAGACGAAGGCTTGGTCCCACACGCAACCTTGGCGAGGCCTACCCAGGACCAGTCGAGGCGAGCGCTCTGCAAGCAGGCCTCTAGCGCTTGCTTTTTCCCATCACTCGCACCAGCCTGCGTCGTCCTTGCTCCCTCCTCCTCCTTCTTCTTCTTCTTCTTCTTCTTGGGCCCCGTGGACAAGAAGCCAGGCACGGTACGCTGCGCCGTGCACAGGAGCAGCTTGCGCCGGAAGTAGTCCGCGAGGTAGCGCGCGGGCAAGAGCATCACGAAGGGCTCGAACGCGTGCATGATCCCTTGGTAAAGAAACTGTTCGGTGGCGTCGGTAGTACCTTTCATGTGCCCCCTGCTCGTGTGTTGGTTGCGCCCAAACTTGCACAGGAAATCGAGGAAGCAGTTGATCTTGCTGCGTTATTCCGCGCGGAGTAGCGGGTAGGATTTCCCGTGCAACTGAGAAAATGTAGTGAGCCAGTCGGCCGTCAGCACCTGCTCACCTGCCTTCTGCGGAATCAGCGAAGCTAGCACCGGCAAGTAATACTGCTTGTGTTTCCAGAGCAACTCTTGGTAGAGAGCCTAGTAGCAGGCAGTATTGTTTCCCGCCATCCAGAGCCGCATGGTTTTTTGACTAAAATCCTTGTTCTGTGACTTGCCTTCGGGGGCCAGGATGTGCAGCAAAGCTTCTAGCTTGGCAACGAGCCCCAAGTCCCCCAGCAGGCATTTCAAAGCATTGCCGCCCGTCTCCAAAGCCGCCAATACAGCTGCCTTGAGCGCGGACATGTCGCGAGCGTGAGCCAGCCCGCCTGGCCATTCGCAGGCCAAGGTAAACGTGCAACAGAGTTCATCGAGGCCTTGAAAGAAGGCCTGCGTAGGTTTCGGCTCTTGCCTGGCTAGGTTCTGACAGCACACAAGCTGCTTGGAGAGTGTCTGGAGCAGCTGGGAATGGCTGTCGTTTACACAGCATAAGTCTTCGCACAAGATAACAGCTAGCAGGTTCAGCAAGTTGATTATGTTTCTAGTCTGGGCCTTTAGTGTGTGGTTCCAATCTAACTGTATGATGGCTCGGTAGGCCCGCAGCACAATCGCCACGACGTCTACGTGGAATTGGCGCGATGCTTTTTGGAGGCACGAAAGCAGCTATTTGTTAGATACGCCTTAAGCTTGCGCTGTTAGAAAACCACCGGGCGATAACCACCGCTTTCTACCTTTAGTTCGGCGAAACTGCGCGCTGCTGCCATGCCAATTATCGACGGGCGTTGCATGCTACAAAATTAACAGTGCAGGCTTTGACAGTAACTTATACTTTTTGTTGACAATACAAGGCTATGCATGAACAAAAAAAAGATAGATAGATAGAATAATAGGTGAACAGATACATTGATGGAAAGACGGATGGATACAAAGATGGATGGAGGTAGATATACACGCTCACAAGAGAAGACCCAGACACACACACCCAACCGGGAAGGAGAAAGGGAGAGTGAGGAAGAATGAGAATGAGAACGAGAGGGGGGGACAGAACACGGCGTTGCACACACACACACACACACCAAGCACACACTCATATTTACACACACACTCGAATACAAAAACACACGCACACACACGCAGATACACGAATACACACAAACACACACACACACAAATACACAAACACACGCACGCACACACACAGATACACGCATACACACCAACACATACACGCACACACACACACACACAAATACACACAAACACACTCGCAAACACGCACAAAAACACACACACACACAAACATCTACACACACAAACACACAAACTCACAAACATCTACACACACATACACGCACACAAACACGCACAAACAACACAGAACACGGCTTTGTACACGCAAATGGTTGCCTTCGTTTTTACTGTAAGCCCCGCTTCATCTACTCAATGGTTTTTGGCATCGCGTGTCTTTTTTACAACATTGTGCGCTTTTGTAGGCACCGATTTCGGTAAATACATAGCTTTTTTTTTGGTTCCATCTATCCATCTATCCACCTATCTATCTATCTATCTATCTATCTACCTATCTATCTATATATCTATCTGTATCTATCTATCTGTCTGTCTCTCTGTCTGTCTCTCTGTCTGTCTGTCTGTCTGTCTGTCTTTCTCTTCTAGGCCTACAACAAACCATAGTGGATCATGTCTTGGGTCAGCGGTAAATACATAGCTTTTTTTTGCTTCTTCTAGGCCTACAACAAACCATAGTGGATCATGTCTTGGGTCATGTTACGTTTATGTGTTTCAGCATGTCTGTGTGTGTGTGAAAGGTTGAAAGGTTGCGTGTGTGTCTGTGTGCGTGTGTGAAAGGTTGAAAGGTTGCGTGTGTCTGTGTGCGTGTATGAAAAGTTGAGAGGTTGTGTGTGTGTCTGTGTGTGTGAAAGGTTGCAAGGTTGCGTGTGTGTGTGTGAAAAGTTGAGAGGTTGTGTGTGTATGTCTGTGCGTGTGTGAAAGGTTGCAAGGTTGCGTGTGTGTCTGTGTGTGTGAAAGGTTGCAAGGTTGTGTGTGTGTGTCTGTGTGTGTGTGAAAGGTTGCAAGGTTGCGTGTGTGTCTGTGTGTGTGAAAGATTGCAAGTTTGCGTGTGTGTGTGTGTGAAAGGTTGAAAGGTTGTGTCTGTGTGTGTGTGAAAGGTTGAAAGGTTGTGTCTGTGTGTGTGAAAAGTTGAGAGGTTGTGTGTGTGTGTGCGTGTTTGTATACGAAAACGTTGTCTGTGTATACATGTGTGGAAGATCTGTTTTTATCGTGCGTGTGTTTCTTTTCCCCGTCATCTGCTTTTTCTTTTTTTTGGTGCACTCTGCGTCGACTTTGGTGTATTCTAATGTCAGCAATCCTTGGGACCCTGCCCAGCCTTTTCTTGAAATGTATTTCCAAACTATGCAAGCCCAGCGTTTGTGGATGAGAGAGAGTGAAAGAGAAAAAAAAAAAAGGAGAACAGCCTGCTTCTTTTTTTCTTTTGGCCTTGATCTGAAATTTTACCCTTCCTTCGTTGCTCTTTTTTTCATGCTACCAATGAGACTACAAACGCAAACGCTTTTTCTTTTTAAATTTTTTTGTTAACAAAGAACAAGAAACAAAGAAACCGACCCACCCTCCTTGTCCTTCCTTTTCTCAGACAGAAACATACATCATTCGCGCGAAGAAACCATCATCTTTTTCAGAGACATTCTTGTGGCAGCCCTTGCGGGAGGTGCGCTGTGCTCAAGGCACTATTCTGCGCAAAATAGCGACAGCTGACAGAAGTACCAAAACGCCTGGCACGGAGGTCCTGGTCAAACTGGGTTGCGTCCATAAGCATACCGTTTGCGCGAGTAATAGCGCCGGTCCACCAAGTAGACAGAGGTTGGTTAAAGGCGGCGGCGAACGCGAACATGGCGGTCGTATCCCGCAAGTTTGTCGTGCGCCACGGCAACGGGTGATTGAACGCGGCCGCCCTCACGAAAGCCCCGCCCGCATCCTGCACGCGGCTTACAACCCAGCCAGCCAGGTCCTCATCGAAGGCTGAAGCCATAGCAAAAGCCCCTCGCAAAATATTTACGTTCGTGTCCCAGACCCAAACCCCCCGAGCTGAAGACTTTGGCCATGGCAAAACTCTGTTCCAGCGACGTGATCTTCTCTGTCTGCAAGGGTGCGTCGGACTGCAATCTCTGCAGCCTGCTGCAGTTGTAGAAGTGCCGGCCGCTCGAGGGGTGCAGTATTACCTGACCCCAGCTCACGATTTCAACGAGAGCATCGCGTGTGGTCTGATCCGCCTCCTGCATGGTCCAGCCCGCCAGAGCCACGGTCGTGGTGACACGCACCAAACCACTGGTTGCATAAACATGCCGGCACGGGAGTGGAGGTGTTGGGTAGCTCTCGTCGGGCCCCGTCACCCCAGTTCACGACCCCCTGAGATTGCACGACAATCGCGGGCAGTGTTAGGACCTGCCCCTGCTCGACCGACCATCGGGACACGAAGAGCTAGTGTGCGCTCTGCCGCTCTAGCAAGAGCTTGACCTCGGCCGACCCCAGCGTAGCCTTGTCACCGACATAGTGCAGGGTCGCTAGCACGGCTGACAGTAGCATTTTCTTTTTTTGCGTGAACCTTCTTTTTTGTTTGTTCTTTCACTTATCAGTCCGCTCCCAGGTCTCTCCGCCTCTGATTGTGGCACTTTTTTTTCAGGGTGGAAGAGGGGGTGGGTGGGAGGGAGGTTCCATCGTAGAAAAGAAGCGAGGGAGGGCGGGGGGGACAAAATGGCGGAGGATTCATCCCTCCCCAAGATTTTGCTTTCCTTCGTAGAGAAGAAAAAAAAAATTAGAGCAGAGGGGCCAAGAACTTTGGGGGGGGGGAGGGGGGGGGGGGGGGGGGGGAGAAATCGGTATGGGGAGGGGGGGTGGAGGAGGTGGGGTGCGGGGGGTGCAATGGTCGCATGGAAAGAAGACAGTGGAGGGGGGGGGGGGGGGGAAGGGCGGGTTGTTGGCAAAAGAGAAAACAGGCGGGGAAAGAGTTTCTTACCATTGCATTTGTGTATGTGCCGTCGGTGTATGTGCTGTCGGTGTGTTTTTTTTCTTCTTTTTTTTTGTGTGTGTATGCCGAGGTCGCAAGACTGCGCGTCCATGTCGCGCTTGTGTACAAATCTCCCCGTCAACAGCAATTGGACCATAACCAAAGAAGAGCGCGAGTTTCTCCAAAGCGTTCATACACTGTGCGAAGACTCGCCTGGCAAGTTTCTGGGGCTGCGCAATAACAAGACCTTGCGCTAGATAGATAGATAGATAGATAGGTAGATAGATAGATAGATAGATAGATAGATAGATAGATAGATACAAATAGATAGATAGATAGATAGATAGATAAAAATAAACGTATTTTCCTCAATCAAGATTCAAGATGTTTAATTTATGTAATGTATGTATGTATGCATGTAATGTATGTTACGTACGTATGTAATCAAACAAGATGAATAGATAGATAGATAGATAGATAGATAGATAGATAGATAGATAGATAGATAGATAGATAGATAGATAGATAGATAGGTAGGTAGATAGATAGATGGATGGATACATAGATGGATAGATAGATAGATAGATAGATAGATAGATAGATAGATAGATAGATAGATAGATAGATAGATCATTCTGTGATCACGAGGTTTAAGAAGACTGCGTTAGAATTGATATAGCACTATGATTGATGAAGAACGAAAGTATATATATATAGAAATATATATGTATATATATATATACATATGTATATATATATACATACATACATACATACATATATACATATATACATATATATATATATACACAGACAGATAGACAGAGAGAAAGAAAGACAAATAAACAATCACATAGATAGGCGGAAAGATAAAAAATTAGATAGACAGACAGGTAGATAGATAGATAGATAGATAGATAGATAGTACATACCTGAAAACAGAGACAGGGTCGTTTGGATCCATAGATAGATGGATAGATAGATAGATAGCAGATAGATAGATAGATATATAGATAGATAGATAGATAGTACATACCTGACAACAGAGAAAGGGTCGTTTGCATCCAGATAGATAGATAGATAGATAGATAGATAGATAGATAGATAGATAGATAGATAGATAGAACATACCTGACAACAGAGACAGGGTCGTTTGCATCCAACGGGGGGAGGTCCTCGTCTATAAAAAAAAAGTATGTATGCATGCATGCATGTATGTATGTATGTATGTATGCATGTATGTATGTATGTATGCATGCATGCATGTATGTATATGATGTATGTATGTATGTATGTATGTATGTCGTTTGGATCCAACGGGGGGAGGTCCTCATCTATCAAAAAAAAGTATCCATGCATGTATGTATGTATGTATGTATGCAAGTATGTATGTATGTTTGTGTGTATGTATGTATTCATGTATGTGTGTATGTATGTATTCATGTATGTGTGTATGTATGTACGCATTTATGTGCGTATGTATATATGTATGTATCTATGTATGTATGTATGTATTATATATGTACGTATGTATGTATGTATGTATGCATGTATGTAATATATGTATTATATGTGTATGGGGGGGGGGGGGGGGAGGGGGAAGGGGAAGGGCAGGGGGGACACAGCGAAGGATATGAGGGGGGTAAGAGCTGTAAGTAGAACAATGCTTGAAAGAAGGTGAGGTAAAGATAAGGTAAGGTAGGGTAAGGTAAGGTAAATGTCAGTAAAGGTAAGGTTGTAAAGAAAGGTTAAGGTGAGGTAGTAAAGAAAGGTTAAGGTAAGGTAAGGTAAGGTAAGGTAAGGTGAGGTAAGGTGAGGTAAGGTAAGAAAGACCATGCTTGCTTGGAGTGGTTGTAGTATTCAGCATTTCTTTGTGCTCTTTGGGTAAGGTAAGATCAGCTCAGGTAAGGTGAGGTAACATAAGGTTCAGGTAAGGTAAGGTTAAGGTAAGGTTTAAGGTAAGGTTTAAGG
>WBZZ01000389.1:35000-43233 GCA_019918135.1 Paulinella micropora
CACACAGGAGCGTGCTGCATTAGAAGCCAGACGCATTAAGAAAGTGAGTGAGCAGTTATGATCAGGACAGGCTTTGCTTCCTCACCTTGCACTCAGTAAGTACATGAGTAGGTAAGTAGGTAAAGTAGGTAAGTAAGTAAGTAAGTAAGTAGGTAAGTAGGTAAGTAAGTAAGTAAGTAAGAAAATTAAGTAAGTAGGTATACGTGAGTAAGTGAGTAGTTATGATCTTCCGCGGTACAGCTTTTGCTTCCTAACCTTGCACTCAGTAAGTAAATGAGTAGGTAAGTAGGTAAGTCAGAGAGTAAGTAAGTAAGTAAGTAAGTCAGTAAGTCAGTGAGTAAGTAAGTAAGTAAGTAAATCAAGTAAGAAAGTGAGTGAGTAGGTTTGATCTCCCGCAGTACAGCTTTGCTTCCTCACCTTGCACTCAGTAAGTAAATGAGTAGGTAAGTAGGTCAGTCAGTGAGTAAGTAAGTAAGCAAGTAAGTACTCAGTAAGTAAATGAGTAGGTAAGTAGGTAAGTAAGTAAGTAAGTCAGTGAGTGAGTAGTAAGTAAGTAAGTAAGTAAGTAAGTAAGTGTAGTTATGATCTCCCGCAGTACAGCTTTTGCTTCTTCACCTTGCACTCAGTAAGTAAACAAGTAGGTAAGTAAGTAAGTAAGTAAGAAAGTAAGTAAGTAAGTAAGAAAGAAAGAAAGAAAGAAAGAAAGAAAGAAAGAAAGTGAGTAAGTAAGCAAGTAAGTATGTTAGTAAGTATGTTAGCAAAAACATGAGTAAGCAAGAAAGTGAGTGAGTAATGATGATCTGAGGCAGTACAACTTTTGCTTCCTCAACTTGACGTAAAAAAAAAGCAAGTGTATAAGCAAGTAAGTGAGTAAGTCATTCAGTGCGTTTAGTTAAGTTAACGCAAGTTAAGTAAGTGAATTATGTTAGCAAGTAAGTAAGTAAGAAGTAACTAAGTAAGTAAGTATGTAAGTATGTATGTATGTATGTATGTATGTATGTATTTTTGTATGTATGTATGTATGAATGTATGTATATATGTATGTATGTTCTCCCACAGCTTTTGCTTCCTCGCCTTGCATCATGTATGTACGTACGTATGTATGTATGTATGTATGTTTGTATGTTTTCCCTTGGTTTCTTCACCTCACAGTATGTTTCTATGCATTTGATGGCGTGTTATATTGTGTTGCGTTCTGTTGTGTTGTGTTATGTCAGGTTGTCTTTATATTATGTTATGTTATGTTATGTTATGTCATGCTATGCCACGTTATGTCATGTCATGACATGTTGTGTCATGTTATGCCAAGTGTGTTATGTCATGTTATGTTTTCTTATGTCATGCTATGTCATGTTATGTTATGTTATGTCATGTCATGTTATGTTATGTTATGTTATGTTTTGTCGTTTGTCATGTTATGTCATGTTATGTCATGTTATGTCATGTTATGTTATGTTATGTTATGTTGTGTTATATACCATAACATAACATAGCATAACATAACATAACATAGCATAACATAACATAACATGACATAACATGACATAACATAACATAACATAACATAACATAACATAACACAACATAACATGACATAACATGACATAACATAACGTAACATAATAACATAACATAACATAACATAATATAACATAACATAACACAACATAACATAACACAACATAACATAACACAACATAACATAACACACCATAACATGTTATGTGATGTTATGTGATGTTATGTCATGTTATGTTAATGCTATGTTTTGTATGTGTGTTACGGACTTTACAGACTGTTTTAGCCTGCTTTCGGGGTCAGTTCGGACATAGTCTGCACAGTTGGGGCATGCATGTGTTTCCTTGGTTTCTTCACCTCGCAGTATGTTTGCATGCATTCAATGTCGTGCTATGTTGTGTTGTGTTTTGTTGTGTTTTTATGTTATGTTATGTTATGTTATGTTATGTCATGTTATGTCATGTTATGATATGTTATGTTATGTTATGTTATGTCATGTTATGTCATGTTATGAGTTATGTCATGTTATGTCATACTAAGTCTTGCTATGTCATGTTCTGTCATCCTATGTTATGTTATGTTATGTTAGTTATGTTATGTCATGTTGTGTTATGTTATGTTATGTTATGTTATGAGTTATGTTATGAGTTATGTTTTAAGTTATTTTAAGTTATGTTATGTTATGTTATGTTATGTTATGTTATGTTATGTTACGTTATTTTACGTTATGTTAAGTTATGTTACGTTATGTTATGTTATGTTACGTTATGTTATGTTGTGTTATGTTATGTTATGTTGTGTTATTGTTATGTTATTGCCATGCTACTGTTATGTTATGTTGTGTTATTGTTATGTTATTGTCATGCAATTGTCATGCAATTGTCATGAGTGCAATTGGCATGCTATTGTTATGTTATTGTTATGTTATTGTTATGTTATTGTTATGTTATGTTATGTTATGTTTATGTTTATGTTGTTTCAGAGGGGTGGTGAAGGTGATCTGATTGAGCTTGTATTCGCTGTAGGTGTTGGATTGCAAAAGTAAGTAGCTGGGGACATTCGTAGGACCCGTAGGAGTAAGTTCATCAGTTTTCACCAGCGAGCAGCAGTTGGTGTGGATTTATTTGCTAAGGGATGGGCGTTGTTCTGATATAGCAGCTGCGCGCGATCGATGCTTAGCGGCTTCAAGGCACACCTTTGAACCTTTGAATCTGCCATGATGGTAGCTGTGGCTTTGTGACTGCAACATAACGAAAATATCTTTTCTAGGAGCTCTGAAGCTGCATCTTCATGTCAAGCAAACGTTAGTGTTCCAGGATGGAAGAAGACAGAAGATCTGACCCGAGTCTCGAAACGCCTGCGGGATGCAGAAGAGCTGCGCATTCAGGCCGAAAAGCAGCTAAATAAGAAAACGAAGACAAGACATCCAACAGTCCGTGTGCTTACTCTACAAGAACAGATTATCTGGGACTTGTTTGTGCAGCTCGGAGTCAAATGCAAGACTATGTTACTTGTCATTCAACGGTGGTTGCTTCCTCACAGTAGACGAATGGGCGCTAACACTTTGAAAACCAACTTCAGACGTGCGCTGGCCGGTATTGCACCAAATCCTGCTTACTGTCCTCCGATCCTATTAGCTGAACTAAAGACACACTTGTATCAAAGGACTCTTGAGCGCCAACTTAATGATGAGACTTTCAACGAGACTGAGTTTGGTAAGGAGCTTGTGAAGCTCGATTCGGAGCTGAGGGAGAAGGATGGCAAGCTTCCACGCCCGCAGCCTATCTCTGAAGGAACGAAAAAGCGTGCCTGGCACAGTAGTGCAGAGTACAACAGAAGCGAAGGGCAAACAACAACAGACACGAGGACGAATGCTCGCAATAACTTACGAAATGCACTCTCATTCTGTATTGGCAAAAATCGAAGAATGAAACCGGGCGCGGCTGGACCCAACTGCACCTAATTTTGCACAGGAAGATTGGGAAATTGCGATGGCAGAACACGATGTTGCAGAAGCAGAGAGAAAAAAGGAGCTGCAAAAGGAAGGTAAAAAGTATACCAAACCGCAAGTCAAGCAGAAGAACGCTCTGCTTGCTGCTGTGGAGAGCGCCAAAACACCAATAGTCGATGACAATCTTGCACTGTGCTTTGATCCTGTTATTTTGTGTATTGGTGGACTGACAAAAAGCAAGAAAGACCGAATGCTGATTTCTGTGGCAAAAGATCCACGCGTTCTGAACGATGAGATCGAAGCAGAACTGTTCCGCCTCTGCAATCCTTTGACAAGATCTAGGAACGAGAGTGACACAGAGTTCCTTCGGCACAACAAGCTTCGTGTAAAATTGTTACAAACCACCGTGAAGTCAGGTCGTTTTTTGAAGGCATGTATCAGGCTAGCGATCAATGCAGTTCCGGACGGTGAAGTAAAGACCATGGTATTGAAGGAGTTTGGTTTGGTGATATTGACTCATGACAAGCTTGAGAAGAATGAGATGTTAGCTTTCCAAACATACTGGCGAAAGGTGATTCTGCCATACGTTGCTACAACCAAGGAGGAGTTGGCGGAAGCACATCGGGATTATTCCGCGGAAACGTATGTTCAAATGGATGGGGAGGGCGGTATGGTGAAGGCAATCAAGGATTCAGTCCTCAGCAAGAGATCGTTGACTCGTACATCAAACTACATTTCCCTCCAGGCTCTACTTCTGCATTTACATCGTGCAATGACAACTCTCGTCTCCACACATCCGAGCATTCAAGTGTGAGACACGGCAGGTAGCAAGAGTTGTTTCACACAACCGCCAAGCGACTCAGAAGTCAGATCGATGCAGCCTTCAAGCGCATGGGAAAAGATGGACTCAAATTCACTGCAGACATTCGGAACGTTATTATGTTTGCAATTTTCCACGTGCATGTGGCATTGAAGGAGCTGTACACACCCAAGCGTGCAATCGGCGGCTGGGAAAGGGTGTTTAAGGACGACCAGCAGTTTTTACTGACTGAATGTGGATATTTTACCAGTAAGCCGAACGCCACGCGTGACAAGACCTTACAGCATGTTCTGAAGCAATCCATGGCCTGCATCGAAGCGTATAGTCCGATCGAAAGTACAGAGTATACTCACTGCATTCTCGAGAAAGAATTCGACACAATGGACATCCCAACAGATAACCTTGACAATCGCTTCAGAAAACAAGAAAAGTCAACCAAAACTCCGATAGGCAATATGAGATCAGTTTTTCCTACCTTTCCTGACTATGATCGTCAGCTGGAGAACATTGCTGCTGCCAACAGGAAGGAGAGAAGATGCTGCAAAGGCGGCGGCTGTGGAGAAAGAAAAAAAATCTCAAGACAAAGCAGAGATAGAGGAGGCGAAGCTGTTAGCAAAGAAGTACAAGAAGGCACTTGACGCAGGTCATGGTGACTTTCTCAGCCCTTCTCGCGCTAAGGCGAAGGAGAAAGCAGCAGAAAAGGTACGCAACAAATTCATCGATAAAGTACGACGTGACAGCCAGAATTACAATCCTAGCAAAAAGGAAGCTGCGGATGATTGCAAATGTGTCACTTGTTTTGCTTGGTGGTCCATCTGGAATTCCCAAGAGGACATTCAGCAGGTGTCAGAGGATGAAGATGACGCCAACGCTTGGCACTCATGTGAGAAGTGTCAGCTTTGGTGGTGCCCTGACTGTATGCCATGTGAATCTCTCGAAAAAAAACCCGAACGATTTTGTAACGTCAAGGCTAAGGGCAAGGCTAAGAAATAACTATCGATTCTTTTTCTCATATTCTATTCATAACTCAGGACTCAAAGCATCTAAATAGAAATACATAACTATTATCATACATTCTAGCAACTCAGCATGTAATGAAGGTCCAAGACTGGCTCGATTTCAATTCAAAATTAGAATTCCTATTGTTTTTTCTTATCCTAGCTATGGCCAGTCGTAACCTCATGCTTGATTTTTTGTATTAACAATACTACAAATCATGTATACGTCATGTATATATTTTTCATTGTTTCCTTGATTATATCGAGGAAATTATGATGCTAGACAGTATACATATCTCGAGCTTTAGCTAATTGCTACAGTAATATAATATTACAGTCACATTTGCTATCTATTAATACTATTGTCACTGAGCATTGTATCGTTCTGTAATAATCAGTAAAACCTATTCAGAAAGATTTTTCAAGTTATTCTTGAACAATACACTTAATTTCAATGTCAAGCTTGGTCTGGACGGCAGTTTGTTAAAGTTGAAAATTAATTTATAATATTGGTTTCTTACTAGAAAATCAAATCATTTTTGAAAAAATTTAAGTACGTTACGCACATCCGATTCTTCTGAAAAGAATACAATAGAAATAGCATAAGTTCTTTTACTTAAATTTCGAAATCTGCTGTCAAATTCTTGATTTCGCTTCGAGTTTTTAGTTTTTCAAAGTAATTTTGTATTTATGAAATTAAGATGTTAACCCTAGGGTTAAATTAAAAAAATTATTTTCTTCTCATCATCTTGACTTTTCAACATGAAAATTATGTAATATAAATCTACGTCTCATCCGCTTTCGAATGGTGTCAACCACCCCTCAATCCGACCTCGAGTTCCTACAAACGATAACCTCAAAGTCATCATCGTCTGAGCTAAATCAACGGACCGACTTTTTGAAAAAGACCGACTTTTGCGTGTGTGGTTGGGGCCGCTCAAGCCAGCACCAATAAACCTGGCTGTTGTTCCGTTGATTTTGTCTAGCGCTTTCTAAGCGTTTCCGCCCCCCTATCAACACACCTTGTACACCCAAAAACACACCAAAGAACATGCGTCAAGATGCAAAAGAATCCCCAGTCTGAAGGGGCTGTATGTTTCTATATGTGATGCATACAGATATTGCTTTGTCAACGTGTGTTACACAAATATGTATGTGTATGTGTCTGTGTGTGTGCGTGTGTGCGTGTGTGTGTGTGTGTGTGTGTGTGTGTGTGTGTGTGTGTGTGTGTGTGTGTACAGAGAGAGACAGAGAGAGAGAGAGAGAGAGAAAGAAAGAAAGAAAGAGAGAGAGAGAAAGGAAGGAAAAAAAAAAGAAAAAAAGAAAAAGAAAAAGAGAGAGAGAAAGAAAGAAAGACTCTTGAAGAAAGAAAGAAAGAAAGAGAGAGAGAGAGAGAGAAAGAAAGAGAGAGAGAGAGAGCCTCCTCGTCCTCCTCGTCCTCCTCATCCTTCTGAACATCGATATTCTTATCCTCCTGGTCCTCTCCTTCTTTGCTTCACCGTTCTTTTCTATTGCCGCTCCTGTTCTAGCTTCTTCAGTAGCTTCATACTCTCCATCTCCTCAGAAAACAAGTCTTGTGCCACTTCATCATAGTAATCGTCGAAATTGGAGTCGGACGGCGTATCCATGCTAGAGAAACGGGGTTTATCTACATGTATGTGTATGTAAATGTGCATATTATGTACACTATAATATTATTTGTAAGTCATGGAGGCCTATGGCCAGCTATATGTATACAGATATACAACAGTGAAAGCAAAAAATCACAGCCTCAGCCACATCTACAGACACACGTACAACACAAGTACAGGCACAAGTAACACTGAGGAGAGACGACCTGGCCTGACAGACTCAAAAACAGACGAATTCAAAAAACTTCACAGACTTCACGTAAAATACGGTGATTTTGGCGCTTTGATGGATTGCTGAGGCCGTCAGTTTGTCGTGTGTTTCTGTTTGTTCTGAGGCTCTTGCAGCTCAACTGAAGTTGGATGGCCTAAATAGACATGGCGAAGAAAGGCCATCAGTCGAGACATTTACAGCAGAAGATAATACCACTGTAGATGAACTCACTCACACATATGTAACTCCTAGGTTGAAAGGAACAAACCAGCGAAGGTGACATTATCCTATACAATAATTGAAGACTAATTGAATTGTACTTGCCTCGTTTACAATAGTCCCTTCGCAGAACTATTGTAAACGAGGCACGTACAATTCAATTATTGTATATGATAATGTAATCTTCGCTGGTTTGTCCCTTTCAACGCCTAGGAGTTACATAGTGAGTTCATCTACAGTGGAATTATCTTCTGCGTAAATGTCTCGACTGATGGCCTTTCTTCGCCATGTCTATTTAGGCCATCCAACTTCAGTTGAGCTGCAAGAGTCTCAGAACAAACAGAAACACACGACATGCATGCATGCATGCATACATACATGCATGCATACATGTATACACGCATACACATACATACATACATACATGCATACATACATACATACATACAAGTCTCAAACATACATACATACATACATACATACGTTATACATACATACATACATACATACATACATACATACATACATGCATGCATGCATGCATGCATGCATGTATACATGTATACATGAATACATACATAACATACATACATAGATACATACATACGTTATACATACATACATACATACATACATACATACATACATAATGTACATACATACATACATTCATATCTACATGTGTACGTTTAGTACAGCATATGTATGTATGTATGTATGTATGTACATTGTATGTATGTATGCATGCATGCATGCATGCATGCATGCATGTATGTATGTATGTATGTATGTATGTATGTATGTAATGTATGTATGTATGTATGTATGTATGTATGCATGTATGTATGTATGTATGTATGTATGTATGTATGTATGTATGTATGT
>WBZZ01000390.1:0-12500 GCA_019918135.1 Paulinella micropora
TGTATACCAGTACTGTTCCATGTTTTCCTATGAAATTTCCCCATCCCTGTTTAGGAGGGAGGATAGACAGTTTGGTATCGTCAAGGCATATCCATGTCCCGTCGGGTTGGGGGGTCAGGAATACCAGGTGGGGGAGCTCCTGGCCTGGGGCGCTCCGTTTGCAAATAGCTCCGTCTAGTGTATATCCGTGCTGACCCTTACCTCCCCAGCTATCAGGCTTGACCCAGAGTTTTTCCGGGATCGTCAAGCGAGGCGGGGGCAGATCTTTTATAACCTTGTCGCGCTGTGGTAAGGGATGTTGGCCTGGGTTGATGTGTGTGATGGCGAACCAAAGGGTCAAGGGTCTGTTTATTAGGGACTGTTCTGTCTCAAGGGTGTGGCTGCAGCGGGAGCACTTGCGGTCGTCCTGGCGTCTGCGCCAATTTTGCAGGAGGGATTCCAGGGAGAGTTGAGATCCTGGGAGGGGCCTGTCCTGGGGAGTATGCAATTCAATGATGGGATCAATGCGTTCGCTGATGTTGATCCACCGCAAGCGTAGCATTGGCTGCTGGAGGTGATTTGACATTGCCATTTTGAGATTATGTTGCTCCCATCCTGGTCTTCGATCATTCGAAGGAGAGCGTGGATACCTTTATGGCCTTGTGGATGGTTCCTGGATGGCCTGGTTTGAAGGTGGGGTGCGGGTGTGACAGGGCTGTTGCATCCCCAAGCCACGGTACTCTTAGGGGGCCCCAGGTGCCCATCCCTCTCTTGGGGGTCAGGGTTGTCAGAGTATTACTGATGAGATGGAGGGTGTGTTGAGGTGAGCCCGATTGAGGCAGTCTCTGTTGCCGCGTCCATGCTTGTACAGTTTGTGGTAAGTCCCGTGTTGATGCTAATGCTTGCATGGTGGTAATGATCCAGCACATGGTTCCAGGGTTATGGATTCCTCGGCGGTTGCACGTGTTCCCTGTGGGGAGTGGCTCCTTGGACGGCTGGGTAGTGGCAGTGGACTTTCTCTTTCCCCCTACCTGCGTGTGGATATCGACATGGGGTTCCCGGGGCGGCTGTTGGCGTTTAGGCCCAAGGGGCTTTCCTCCCTTCCCTGGGTTGTCGATGGGAAGGCGTGGGCAACCTCATGGTCCGCTGGGGCTCGTGGTCTCTGGCTGCTGGAGTAAACTCACTGCTAATGTGTATCTTCTGCCGCCGGACTGTGACGATTCGCGGAGGCGGATGAAGTGTCGCTTGGAGCACTTCTGCGTTTTGGTCTTTCCCGTCGCGTTTTGGTGAGCCTTCATCTCCTTCTGCGGTTGAGTCTGTCTCGTCCTGGGCTCCTAAGGCGGCCTCGGATTGGTTTTCCTCCCCTCCGATTGGTCCACCCCTTCCGATGCGTCTTGATTTTCCTCCCTTTCCGATTCGGATTGGTTGTCATCACCTTTCTCCTCTGATTGGTTTTTCTCCTCTTCCGATTCGTCCGCGTCTTCGGATGAGCTGGACGACGAGGTCGAGTCTGATGGGTCCTCGAGTGGACTTCGCTGTGTAGTGAATGAGACCCGTTTGACCGGAGGTCCCTGTTTTGTGGAGAGGAGTGGGGCTGGTGCCTGGCGGTGGGTCTTCAGTTGGGTAGCTGGTTCAGATTTTACCACGGCCTTGGGCGGGGGTCCCTTCTTAGTGTTCGAAGGAGCCTTGGACTTCGCTGTTCTCGGAGTCTGTGTCGGCTTTTGTGGTTTGGCCGCTGTGAGCGCTATCTGTCTTGGGGGTGCCTGTGGGTTCTTCTGTTTCCCCTGTTGGAGTGTCAGTGAAGCGGGGGATGGTGTAGGATGTGGTGGTTGTTTCGGTTTAGTTGGTGGGGGTTGCTCCCCTTTCGCCGGGCCTGTGGTTGGGGGTACCTCCACGGCGTGGGTGAGCTTGGCACGTTTAGGCTTCATCTTCATGCGTTGCCGGTACCGCTTCATGGCTCGTTTAGTGTGTTGGACAGGTATGGGTGTGACCGGGTTGGAAGCTTGTCGTGGAGCAGGTGGACGCTGTATAGGTGGTGGGGCCTCTTGCAAGGCCGGGATAGTCGTGGTTGTGGGAGGGACGGTCAGCGCCGCCCAGATACTCTTGGCCGCCCATTGTGGTGGAGTGGTGGCGTGGGCGGCCATTGTGCACCGGGGAGGTTGTCCGGAAGCACCAGGAGGGTTTTCCAATCTTGCTGGGTCGCCCAGATGTCCCGTTCCCACGATGGGGTGCCTACAGTGTTGGCCTTGGCAGATGCCGCTGCTATAGTTTTAATTTGGGAAATCTGGTAATATCCCAGTTGGATCAAGGGGTTTTGGAGAAGTGTGCTGATGGTGAATTCGCCCAGGAGCTGCTGGACGGGGAGCGATGGTCGGGGGAGATCGGTTTGCGACAGGGGGTGTGGGGTCTCCCCGGATCCGAATATAAAATGATCCGGGGCTGGCATCTCCTGAGGGAGTAGCGTAGAGGGGTGGGGTGAGGATGAGGTGAGCGGTGATGGAAGGAGTGTCTTATTAGCTCTCCTAATGATCGCCTGCTTCTTTTTCGGTGGCGGTTTGCAAGGGTTTGGATCCTCCCTCCCTGTCCTCATGGTGGATAAAGTCAGCATGCCTGCACGATTCCGTGCTGGCTGTGGTCGTTCGTTGTTCAGGGCATCCTGGGGTTCGGTCCGAGCAGAAGGGGAGATCTTTCCGGTCTCTCCTGGCATTCCAGTGATGGGAAGGATCCCTCGAGCGGGGCCTGCGGATGTGGTAGTCGAGGCTCCCTGTCTCGATGTATCAGAGCGTTTCCTATCCGTATCCCCGGCGTGCCCACTCGTGGTCAACTGGCATGCTGGGCGGTCTGTGGGAGGGCGGGTTCCCTGTGCAGTTGGGTTTTGGGGGGGGGGGGGGGGGGGGGGGGGGGGGGGGGGGGGGGGGGGGGGGGGGGGGGATTAGGTGTCGCCCGGTCCCTGGGTTGTATCCATGCTTGGTAACCGCTTGGGGAGGAAAGGAAGGTTTTGACGTGCAATTCGATGGTGTCCTCTTCTGGGCCGGCTGTGTGGTTGAGCGGACCTGCTACGACGCCTAGCTCTACCTTCTTGTGAATGACTTCAGCTGTGCCGAGCGCAGATATCCAGTCCTTGACTTCCTGCTGTATAGGCAGGGTGGGTCCCTGTAACTGGTATGTGTTCGGGTGGAGCCAAATTATGAGGGGGTTGTTCCTGCTCGGCACGGACCTGAGGCTGGGTGTCTGACCAAATGGGGTTCCTACTAGCTCTCGTTTGAGGGTCTTGGAGAGGATGAGCAGGGTCCATTGCCTCCTGGGGCTTGTAAGGAGCAGGGGGGTCAGCACGTGCTGGTCATGTGCCCCAGATCGCGCGACCCGTCAGAGGTGCTGGTCATGTGCCCACCGCCCCGCTACTGCTGCTGCTGCTACTACCACTACTGCTACTACTACTACTACTACTACTACTACTACTCCACAAGCAGCACTGACAACCAGAATCAGCCGCCTGCCCTACCGACCTACTACTACTTCTACTACTACCTCTTCCACTGCCGCCACTACTACTACTACTTTTGCTACTACTACTACGACTACTACTGCTACTACTACTACTACTACTACTACTACTACTACTACTACTACTGCCACGCGTCGAAGTAAGAAAGCTAGTACGAAAGCCAACAAAACTGCAGGTGCTCCGCGACCCATGTCATTGTCCGAGGCAAACCAAAACGGTAACCCTCACATCCAAAGGCTTGGTTTGTTTGGAACTTATGAGTGACCAGTGAAGGGGCCGGCTTTGAGTTCAAGTGTTTCAACTTGCCACTACGCTGCCATTCAAATCTGTTCTGACATATGCTCGTTATCAGGATTTGATCTAATATCAGGCTATCTATCTATTTATGTGGTGGAAATTTCAGTCATGAGCCGACGCATGCGTTTCCAGGACTTTCTGGCATTGTCATATCATCATGCTGTTTGAGTTACAAGCCTTCATATTATTTATTCAGGAGGAGTGGCGAGCCCTGCATTAAAGATTTTACTAATATCTTAGCCTGAGTCTCTGCATTTTACTTAAAGATTTCACAATTTCATTGCCGCCCGTTATCAGTGACACCAATGACTCAAGTCTCGCCGGCCCGACTCATCCGCATCGGTGCCTGATCTGCCTTCAGTCAGTGCCTGAGACTCAGAACTAAGTAACAATGATGATTCCGAGTCAGATTCAAGGCTCGGATAGATAGCTTATGATCAGTCATGATTATTACACTTAATAAATCAGATACTGAATGCCAAGCTTGATACCTGACACTGTGACTCAAGGCTCGGATAGCTCAGTATGATAAGTCATGATTATCAAATTTGTTTAAGTTCCCGGAGTTTCCAATTCGTAATTTTTGTTACCAATTGGTAACATTTTTTGTTACCAATCAGTGGAAACAATCTGAGCCGGGTTTGCGTGAAACTTCATTTTAGCAAAAATTACCAATTGGTAACACTGGGTCTGGGAATTTAAACATTATTACACTTATTGAATCCGAGTCAGATACTGAATGCCAAGCTTGATATGTAGTACCTGACACTGTCAGCGGTCACGGTAAAACGTGACTTGAACTTGAAATAGACGGTCTGGTTCCCGGCAATCTAAGCCGCCGCTAAATCGTAACTAAGTGTAAATTGCCCAAGTATTAATACTCAGTATTGAGTCCGATCAATGACTCAGATGTTGAATGTGTTATTATCAGGCGGAGGCGGAGCAGCTTAACAACCGGCCAAAACTTTTACCGTTGATTATTCATTCTTTTTGACCGGTTCGTTAGATTCAGTCTCCTCTGCATGACTCACAGTTTCGACTTCACTAACCGTAGTAGTTTTCGATTCCGTCCAGAAATGATTTCAAACGATTAAGTCAAAGATATTTTTATTAATAGAAAAGGCGTATTAACCGCATTGCCTTTTTCCCACCGTCTTAAAATTACCTTTTTCACCGATTTCCCGTGAACACGCATGTTACGGTAAATTTGTGGACAAGGGACTGAAATACACTTTGACTGTCATTTTCGCCGTTCCCCGTCATTTTCGCCTATGCCTCCCAAATCAGTTTGGTTTTCAAGTTTACCAACCCGACACTACTTTCAAGAATAGTCATTTAATAACAGGAGTTTACCACTCGAACCACGAGTGACCGTGCTCACCCCTTTGCAACGTGCAACGGTTAGCCTACGGTTAGTACAAGTTCAAGTTTAACTTGAGTAACAGGTTTAGGGCTGGGTTAAGGGCAGGGTGTGTGTTTGACAGTGGTCTCCACTGGGCTTGTGAGGTGTGCTCATGACGAAGGTTGTGGTACGGAAGTCTAGCGTAGAATTCGTTTTAGGTTGGTTTCGTTGGTCATAGCTATTTCAATTTTAATCACCGTTACGTGGATAGTTGATTTGTCAATTGGACGGACAGTCAATAATGCCAATGTTAACTGTAAGGACTTAATACATCATTTACCAGTCATAATTATAACTACGTAACTTGGTCATCTAAGTTAGTCAGTTTTGTGACGTGGCAGCTTCTGTGTGACGTGGCAGATTCTCCCGCGTTTAGTTCAGTTCTCTTACTTATACGAGTTATTAAAGTGCGTTTCCTTACTGCGAGACAGTCTTGCTAAAGTAGCCCGGAGTGATCCTGAAAGGGATCGGTAAAGGTTCCCGATGGCGAGTCTCTCAAAGGTCATGAGCCTTGGAACCGAGAAGAATATGGGTTTAAAGCAAGAGTACATCCCGCAGTTGGATGGTACCACTCGGAACTATTCCGACTTCCGTTACACGATAGAGAACTATGCCAAGGGCATCAGTGCCTGGCATGGGGAGTGCGTAGCGCTGGCGTTCCAAGACCCAGCTAAAGCTAAGGTTAAATATCCCTACGATCCTGCAAAAGAAATGGAAGTAGAGGAAAGGGAATTGCCAGAAGAGCCAGAGTCAGAGGACACCCCTAACTCCGAGACAGACGATGAAGGAAGCCAGTCAGACAGCGGTAAACAGAGACCCAAAACGAAGAAAGATGACGCAAGACAACCGCAGAAGACAAACCGAAAGATTGGGCAAGGATGTCAGAAGAACAGAAGAAGCAGTGGAAAGATAAGAGAGCTAAGAGACTGAAGCGAGAGAAAAGAAAACAGTCCAAACGAGCTCACACATTGAGAGTAAGAGGCATGCAGAAGGAGAAGAAGCATTATGAACGCATGCAAACTTTGCAACTCATTCTGTCTGATGCCTTTTCTCACCCTGTTGTTGTTCGATATCTGCGCACTAAAACAGTGAAAGGACCGATAGAACTAATAGAGGCAGTTATATAATTAGGGCAAAGTTCGGTTCAATCTCCGGGGTCAGCAAAAATATCAAAACACAAAATTTTCGAGAACATGTACCCCAAACCCGGACAGAATGTGGATGCATGGTTAAATGACTACATTGCCCTGGAAGGAGAGGTTGAGAGTCACAGAACACACCCATTTGATGAGGATGACCTCATAAGAAGCCTGCTTGCTAAGCTCGCAAGACACCCCGCATATGGAGAGAGTTTCAAAGCACTTCACTATAACCTACACTTCACTACAACCTACCACCTAACTTAAAACCCAAATTTGACGACTTAGTCGATAGTGCGAGAGACACATGGGCATTGTGGAGAAAGGACAAGTGGGAGGAAGAAGAGAAGAGAGAGAGCGAACAGGAGCACGAGGCAGCTGAAGAAGGAGACAAACCTCATGCTAGATGATCAGGAAGATGAAGGGGATGGGGGTAAGGGCAATTACAGAAAGCTTAAGAAGAAGGAGGAATGGTGGCTGAAAGTTACGTGTTTCGCGTGTGACAAGAAAGGTCACACGAAGAAGTATTGCCCGGACACTAAGGCCAAGAAACAAAACCAAGAGAGAGATGATAAACTCAAGCAAGAGAAGGGTAAGAGAAAGGGAAAGACACACAACAAGAAGAACAAGCCTAAGAAGGATATAGCTCTACTGAGAGAGGAGGAAGAAGAAGAAAAAGAAGAGTCAGACGAAGACGCATTACTCATTATTATGGGGGGAAGTGAGTCAGGAGAAAATGACGACGAAGAGGAGCCTGAAACATTAGGGAGAGGGAATGCCGAGGCTGGGGAACCCCAGTCTGTGCCAGGTGTTCAACAAAGTGGGGCCCAAAGGGAGAACGTCGAGTCTGGGGAACCCCAGACTGAGCCAGGTATTCGTTCCCCACAGGCAGAACGTAAGAGAGTTAGGAGTCCTAACCCCAGTTTGCCCCTCTACCCTCACTAAACAAAACTACTAAAACCTGAGGCCACAAACATACCAAAACACCCCCAAAGCATCAAGCGTCTGACACCTCAACCCCTCCACTCAGTCTAGCTAGCTATAGCAGAGAGAGGCCCCGTTCTCTGAAGTGTCATGGGAAAAACAAAAGGAATACCCCTTGTCAGATTTCGCTTGAACATGATAAGAAAGGACCTAATGCCGTGCAAGCTTCGCGTATGGTTTTCGGGGAATACTGCGGATATCACGCTAAAAATCAGGACCCAGAGTACAACCCTTTACTTGATCTATCTGTCAGCCCCAACCTCCGACCCCCCAACTCACCTTATTATCCAGACGAGAGAGGTTTAATAGCTTATGCGAAAGCGAGAGGGTTAGTGATACCACACAA
This sequence comes from Paulinella micropora, assembly GCA_019918135.1. Lineage (NCBI taxonomy): Eukaryota > Cercozoa > Imbricatea > Euglyphida > Paulinellidae > Paulinella > Paulinella micropora. The sequence goes on from WBZZ01000390.1 coordinate 7,653, forward strand.
TCTCACTACCACTTTCACTGAACAATCTCCACAGAGGGTAAGAGAGAGAGAGAAGTATAAGGCGAGAAGGGAAGTGAGGGGGAGTCAGGTCCAGGGAACAGCACCGCAAACACCCACATCCACCACATCGACACCTCACACCACACCACAAGCACTCACATGCGACACGCCAAGACAGAGTGAGGGTGGCGATGAGGAAGAAGATGAAGAAGAGATAGCACAGCCAAACCCATACCCCCCCCCCCCCTCCATACCGGTATGATACCGGTATGATACCGGTATGGGGCCATACCCCCCCCCCCCCCCCATACCCCCCCTTTTTGGGGGGTATGGCCCCATACCCCCCCCCCCCCACGGGAAGGGACTTAGAGAATTTTCATATCGTATGGGGTATGGGGTATGGGGTATGGGTTATACGGGTATGGGTATGGGGTATGGGGTATGGGGTATGGGGTATGGAGGGTATGGAAGGTACCGGTATGGTGTATGGGGTATGGGGTATGAGGTATGGGGTATGGGGTATGTATGGGGTATGATCATGAGGTATGGGGTATGGGGTATGGGGTATGGGGTATGTATGGGTATGGGGTATGGGGTATGGTGTATGGGGTATGGGGTATGGGGTATGTATGAGGTATGATGTATGGGGTATGAGGTATGTATGGGGTATGAGGTATGGGGTATGGGGTATGGGGTATGGGGTATGTATGTGGTATGGGGTATGGGGTATGGGGTATGGGGTATGTGGTATGGGGTATGAGGTATGGGGTATGGGGTATGGGGTATGGGGTATGGGGTATGGGGCATGGGGTATGGTGTATGGGGTATGGGTGTATGGGGGTATGGGGTATGGGATATGGGGTATGTATGGGGTATGGTGTATGTGGTATGGTGTATGGGGTATGAGGTATGGAGTATGAGGTATGGGGTATGGGGTATAGGGTATGGGGTATGGGGTATGGGGTATGGGGTATGGGGTATTGGGTATGGGATATGGGATATGAGGTATGTGGTATGTATGGGGTATGGGGTATGGGGTATGAGGTATAATGGGGTATGGGGTATGGTGTATGGGGTATGAGGTATGAGGTATGAGATATGGGGTACAGTGTATGTGGTATGGGGTATGGGGTATGGGGTATGGGGTATGGGGTATGGGGTATGGGGTATGAGGTATGTATGGGGTATGGGGTATGGGGTATGGGGTATGTGGTATGGGGTATGGGTTATGGGTTATCGGGTATGGGATATGGGGCATTGCGTATGTATGGAGTATTAATATAGGTTATGGGGTATAGGGTATGTATGGAGTATAGGTTATGGGGTATAGGGTATCGGGTATGTGGTGTGAAGAATAGAGTATAGGGTATGTATGAAGTATTGGGTATGGGGTATGTAAGGGATATTCGATATAAATCTATAGATAGTGTTAATAAAAATCTGCTATAAATCTAGATAAACAATAAAAATAAAAATTTCTACTGCCGGCCGGTTTTCTTGATATATTGAATATTATTGATATAAAAATAAGTTACTTTTTTAGTATTAATAATTTAGCAGCTAACTAATTTTCCTTTTATTATATTAATAGTTATATAATTAATAATAAAATTAGATAGTAAGCGATGAATTACTTCGACGGCAGCCAGTCCTCATCGTCTTCCTCCTGATCATCTTCCTCCTCACCATCTTCCTCCTGATCATCTTCCTCCTGATCATCTTCCTCCTCGACATGCTCGATATTTTCTTCTTCTTCCTGTTTGGCACCCTCTTCCTTTTCGGCACCCTCTTTCTGTTCTGCACCCTCTGGACACAGACATCGACAGGGTGGTTCAAGGTGTAACGGATTAGTACACAGGATACAGGTCGTAGCTCCATGAGAGACATCGATTCTCTGATTGCAGGCACAACATTCTATGTTCGGTTCTTCCTCTTCTGCACCCTCACTCCCGTTGTCAGAGTCAGAGCTCGATGTTTTGGGCTTTTTGCTACTTACGCTGGCAAGGACGGCAGCTGGCACTGGGGATTTGCGCTTTTGAGACTCTTTTACCATTTTCTCTCTGAACTTTTGATCCATCTCTTTGCAGCCTGCATCATACTGTGCTGACTCTTCCTCTAACTGCGTGCTAGTCTGCTTTGCGGGCGTGGCAGGTGCTGCAGTCGCAGTGACAACCTGGCTTCCTGTTACGCTGGCAGGGGCGGCAGGTACAGTGACAGCCTGGCTAGCTGTTACGCTGGCATTGGCGGCAGGCTCAGCACTAGTATCCTCACGCACTTCTGCACCAATCGTTGGTAAACTGCCCCCGATCACAGGCGTGCGAAGGGAAGTAAAGATCGACATGCTGAGATTGTCCGGACAATAGAACAAATAATCAAAAAACTTGCCTTTCTCCTTCCATCGCTTCACCAAATACGCAAGGTCATTTTTTTTGTGCGGAAAATTAGCGTTCAGGGCATAGCCTGGGCCCGCCTTTTTGATGACATCTCGGTACTTATCGTCCACCTACATCGTTACATCGTTATGATGTGTGTTTAAATGAAACCAGATACAAACATATGCGTGCACATTAGATATGACCATAACAATACTAACCTCCCAAAGCACCCACTCTCCAGGGTGAATCATATTTGATATCCCAGTCAACAACCCAAGCTTGGGATAAGTCACTGCGACTTGGTAGGAAGTATTCTTCAAGCCACCATCTGTTGTTTCAAAGACGATGCTGTCATAATCTATGTTGGTCGTCTCTCCCTCAGGCCATATAACATTCGCCACCTAGACAAACAACACTGTATGAGGGGGGGGGGGGGGTATGGGCTATACGGGTATGGGGGGGGGGGGAGATGGGCGATACGGAGATGTGGAATAGACCATATGGAAATATGGGACAGAGTGGAAATAGAAGATAAAGCGTTGCTGGAAGATCGATAATTAGCAAGCGACATGGACGGTATCGGATAGGGGGGGGGGGGGGGGGGCGATACCGGTATGGGGGGGGACATACCGGTATGGGAGGGACGATACCGGTATGGGGGGGGGGGGGTATGGGCTATACGGGTATGGGGGGGGGGGGGGGATGGGCGATACGGAGATGTGGAATAGACGATATGGAAATATGGGACACAGTGCAAATAGAAGATAAAGGTTTGCTGGAAGATCGATAATTAGCAAGCGACATGGACGGGGGGGGGACGATACGGTATCGGGGGGACGATACCGGTATGGGGGGGGGGTATGGGCTATACGGGTATGGGGGGGGGGGGGGATGGGCGATACGGAGATGTGGAATAGACGATATGGAAATATGGGACACAGTGGAAATAGAAGATAAAGGGTTGCTGGAAGATCGATAATTAGCAAGCGACATGGACGGTATCGGATATTAGGGGGGGGGGGGGGCGATACGGTATGGGGGGGGGGGGGGGGGGGGTGGGGGCTATAGGGTATGGGGGGGGGGGGAATGGGCGATACGGAGATTTGGAATAGACGATATGGAAATATGGGACACAACAGTGGAAATGGAAGATAAAGGGTTGCTGGAATATCGATAATTAGCAAGCGACATGGACGGTTAGGGGGGGGGGGGGGGGGTATGGGCTATGCGGGTATGGGGGGGGATGGGCGATACCGGTATGGGGGGGGGGGGGGGGGGGGGGATGGACGATACCGGCATGGGGTGATCGCGTTTCTTGAGCTTTTCCCAGCACTCAGCACGCACTGTACACTTATCAGTGAGCATTTCAACAGGACCCCACAGGCTGTCGAGTGGAATCTTGGTCCCATAACGAACAGCTCCAGTGATAGCATGTTTCTCCTCCCCCTTCCGCACCATAGCGCTTTTCGGTGGTTCCATGGAAACCTGCAAAAAGGATGTCCAATGATGATGAAAAGTAGATAATATAGAGGACGGGGAGCACAGCGATACAGAGGGATGGAAGGGGGTGGGGATATTATTATTATTATTATTATTATTATTATTATTATTATTATTATTATTATTATTATTATTATTATTATTATTATTATTATTATTATTATTATTATTATTATTATTATTATTATTATTATTATTATTATTATTATTATTATTATTATTATTATTATTATTATTGGACACCGTGATAGCCCAGTGGTCAATTTCTACCATCTGGGCCCTGTCGCCAGTTCGATTCCCGTCGGTGCCACCAGTATTTTCATTGAACATACCGGTCCGTCTGGACCAGTATTTTCATTGAACATACCGGTCCGTCTGGAAGTGTTGGAACTGCCCTTGCGGGGGTGTCATTAGAGCCTATCGTCAATTCTTCGTACTCCCCTCACGGGTGAGACGATGGAGGCGCATGTGCAGAAATGCATCAGCCATTGACAGAGAAGCACTATTATTATTATTATTATTATTATTATTATTATTATTATTATTATTATTATTATTATTATTATTATTATTGGACACCGTGATAGCCCAGTGGTCAAGTTCTACCATCTGGGCCCTGTCGCCAGTTCGATTCCCGTCGGTGCCACCAGTATTTTCATTGAACGTAACGATCCGTCTGGACCAGTATTTTCATTGAACATACCGGCCCGTCTGGAAGTGTTGGAACTGCCCTTGCGGGGGTGTCATTAGAGCTTATCGTCAATTCTTCGTTCTCCCCTCACGGGTGAGACGATGGAGGCGCATGTGCAGAAATGCATCAGCCATTGACAGAGAAGCACTATTATTATTATTATTATTATTATTATTATTATTATTATCATTATTATTATTATTATTATTATTAGGGAGTACATAGGCCATCGGTCCCTTTCCATGGGCTGATTGGTGTAAAGCTCCTAGAGTAATGTTCTAT
>WBZZ01000390.1:17500-30000 GCA_019918135.1 Paulinella micropora
CACAAAGAGAGATAGAGAGAGAGGAGAGAGAAGAGAGAAGAGAGAGAGAGAGGAGAGATAGAGAGAGAGAGAGAGAGAATAAGAATAAGCATAAAAATAAAAGTACGATACATTTTCATACCCCCCCCCCCAAAAAAAATGATACATAATTTCTTCTCCTGACGATCCCCCCCCCCCCCCTGTGTTTTCTCTCTCTCTCTCTCTCTCTCTCTCTCTCTCTCTCTCTCTTTCTCTCTTCACTCTTATTACCGGCAAGGCGCTCCATGTTCTTTTTGACTCCACGTAGTCGACATAGGCCGCAAAACCTTGAAATGGAGCCACGGTTTTCTCAAAAGTATCGACCACATATTGTGTAATATGCTTTGACACGGCCGTCTGCAACGCTTCTTCTTCCTCTTCAGCATTATAGGAGTAACGGCCTTTTCCTCCTCCCCATCAGAAGTCTCTGCTACAGCACACACACACACAAAAAACAAAAAAAATGAACAAGAATATGCAGTGGTATGGCAAAGAAGGAGAAGCTTGAGAAGGAGAACAAGGCACTGTTACCTTGTTCACCTGATTCAGCAGGAACAGAAGCGTCGTCCGCCATGACGGTTGATCTGGGGAGGGGGGGGGTGGGTTTTTCCCTCTTTTTTTGGGTGGGCGCACAACGTATTCCGTAGGGCCCATTTCCAGAATGAAGAAATTATTGCGATGCCTGCGGACAGATCCACAATGCTTCGCCCCCCCCCTTACCATTATTGGCTTTTTTTGCTTGCAAAAAAAACCGCTATTTTGGCCACACAACAGAACCTGATCTCAACGTGTGAGACTGCTATGACCCTCCAACCTGCGTTCTAACTTCGATGATTATAGCGACAAATTTCAGTGCTAAGAATCATCGGAATATTCCCAAGATGATTCCTCGTGGCTTTGAGCTTTGATGCGAGGATGTCTGAAGAATCATCAGATGATCCAGAGGACCCTGACAGATCTAACGGTAGTGCCACAGCGGAAACCTCTTGACCACATGTCTGAACATCTAGAACATTGCAGGAATACTATGTTTGCATGTGAAGATGATTCCAAGAACAGCAGTGACAGCTCTGACGGTTCCGAGAACAGCTCGCCATCGGACGGGTGACCCGAACTCTCTAACCATATGAGTCCTTCCAATTAAATAAAATAATTTGACAGACAAGTTACCCAAGAACACCAAACACGAGAAGCTCCGTTACTTGTTCCCTCCAGTCTTGAAGGTCCAGAGTGACCTTGTACATTTAATGATTGGAAGAAACTACTCAAACTTAAGGAGTGTGGGGGGGGGGGGGGTATGGGCTATACGGGTATAGGTTCGTTTCTGAATGTAATACTAGCGTAGTACGTTCTGGTTTTTCATATGCAGATGCTTCCGATGATGCCTCTGGCGATGCCGACGACAGCTGGGACGGTTTGTCTGGAATCTTTTGAGATATTGAGATAAGTGAATGATAAAGAACAGGGAGGGGGGGGGGTATGGGCTATACGGGTATAGGTTCGTTTCTGAATGCAAGACTATCAATATTACGCTCTGCAAGCGTAGTACGTTTTGGTTGTTCATATGCAGATGCTTCCAAGGATGCCTCTGGCGATGCTGACGACAGCTCGGACGGTTTGTCTGGAATCTTTTGAGATATTGAGATAAGTGAATGATAAAGAACAGGGGGGGGGGGGGGTATGGGCTATACGGGTATAGGTTCGTTTCTGAATGCAAGACTATCAATATTACGCTCTGCAAGCGTAGTACGTTTTGGTTGTCCATATGCAGATGGTTCCGAGGATTCCTCTAGCAATTCCGACGACAGCTCGGACGGTTCGTCCCGAGTCTTCTCTCTCTCTCTCTCTCTCTCTCTCTCTCTCTCTCTCTCTCTCTCTCTCTCTCTTTCTTTCTCTCTCTCTCTCTCTCTCTCTCTCTCTCTTTCTTGCACTTCTGCTTTTGCGTTACTGCACATAAGCAACTGGTTGTTGACGGACCTGACGATTCGATCGTCCTTCGCGGGTAGAGGGAAGGGTCACTTACGTCCCTTCACGGGACGTATTACCCATGCCAGGCCCGAGGCCTTAGTCTGATAGCCAGGAATGCTTTGCACTTTACTTTTATGCACTGCCTCCTAATATGTATCTATATATCTGTCTGAATGTCATACTATCATACGCTCTGCACATGTTGTACGTTTTGGTTGTCTATATGCAGATGGTTCCGAGGATTCCTCTAGCGATTCCGACGACAGCTCGGACGGTTCGTCCCGAATCTTTTGTGAATCAGATAATCAGATAGAGGGTTACAGGCGGGGGAGGGGGGGGGGGGGGGGGGTAAGGCGATACGGGTATTTGCTATACGGGGATTGATTGATTGCATCTCAAACCAGCAACACAAGCCAATTTTTACAAGTGGTCTTTTTGCTGGTTGCCTGTACTTGGGGTAAATTGGAGCTGCTCCGAAGGATAACATCTTTTACACCGCCGACTCATGGGCAAGGCTCGATAATTCGGGTCGCACATAGCCAGATCGTTGAATGTATAAGGTGCCCCGTGTTGACCAGGCCTTCCCGAGTGGTCAGGATGCCAGTCGCAACCCCATCAAGATCACTTTGTCTGGGTGCTGCCCGTCCAGTTGGGCAGCACCAACCAAATTGGCGAGAGCTCGAGTCCCCTGGGGGGGACATTTTGTTAGTAATAGGTGGGGGGGGGGGGGGGGGGACGATACCGGTATGGAGGGGGGGGGGGGGGATGGGCGATACCGTTATGGGGGGGGGGGGGGGGGATGGGCGATACCGTTATGGGGGGGGGGGGGGTTATGCATGTGGCTGTATCTGGTTTGCAGATGCTGAACTTTATCGCAAGTACAAGAAGCGGTTCAAGCGCAGACAGTCACGTAAGCGGCGGGCTGCGCAACAGAAAGCGCAAGCAAGGATAGCTACGTTTTTACACGGTGGCGGTGAACCACGTGCGCAACATGAACCATATCAACGTTTATCAACACTTATTGGCCGCGCTATCACGGAGCACGATGGAGTCTCTGTCGCAGAAGCTTTTGAACTGGTGATGCGATGGAAAGAAAAGCACCCTGCGGTGTCGAAGGCAGCAACGGAGAATGTCTGGGACCTTTTGGGTATTCTGCTTTGTCCTACTGGATTGCAGTGGCCAGCGTTTACGACCCTTGTCGCCGATATCAGATCGGTGTCACAGTGCGATGGCTTCGTCAAGCTGCAAGTTTGCAGAAACCAGTGCAACGAGGGGCTTTTCTGGAGAGATCGGAGTGACCGCAAGGAATGCAAATCGTGTAGACGACCCAGGAACGATGCACTGACATTTTTCCATCGCAGGTAACGTTTTGTACCTTCGGTAGTTGTTAAGGCGAAGATTAAGGAAGATAAGATTTTGTCACATTCTTAGCTTCCCTAATTTTGACCTATTATCTTCATTTTTTTCTCGCTGATAATGATCTTCTATCCTCAGCAGTAATTTTTTCAGCAATATTTTTTCGCTGCCGCTAAAAAACCGGGGGGGGGGGGGGGTATGACCCATACCCTCGTACGGGAAATAATGGATTACATGTGACCTTGCAATTGATTTGTATTTATTCTTTCATATGCTTTTCTTTACTGGTCACCACCGTATGTATGTGGCTGACATTCCTTGCTCATGCGGGGGGGGGGGGGGGGGGGTAATATAGCTCATACCCGTATGAGGATTCCCATACGGGTATGGACCATACCGGTATGGGGATTTCAGTTGTTAAGGCGAACATTAAGGAAGATAAGATTTTATCACATTCTTAGCTTCCCTAATTTTGACCAATTATCTTTCTTTTTTCTTCGCTGATAATGATCTACAATCCTCAGCAGTAATTTTTTCAGGATTCCCATACGGGTATGGACCATACCGGTATGGGGATCGGTAGTTGTTAAGGCGAAGATTAAGGAAGATAAGATTTTGTCACATTCTTAGCTTCCCTAATTTTGACCGATTATCTTTCTTTTTTCTTCGCTGATAATGATATATCCTCAGCAGTAATTTTTTCAGGATTCCCATACGGGTATGGTCCATACCGGTATGGGGATCGGTAGTTGTACTTATTATGGAGCATACCCTCGTATGGGAAATGGATTACATATGATCTTGCAATTGATTTGTACTTATTCTTTCATATGCTTTGCTTTACTGATCATCACCGTATGTATGTGGCTTACATTCCTCGCTCATGGGGGGGGGGGGGGGGGGGTATGGGCTATACCCGTATAGGGATCCCCATACGGGTATGGGCTATACCCGTATGAGGATCCCCATACGGGTATGGCCCATACCCGTATAGGGATCCCCATACGGGTATGGACCATACCCGTACGGGTGTCGTAATTTCTGGAATTAACCACATTTCATATTCACATGTACTTTGTATGTCAGACATGTTGATAGCATTCCAAAACGGCTTGCGGGACTACGTGCTCATCCCTCGCGAAGTGCATTGCTGAAAGAAGCTAAAAACGTGATTACAAGAAAGCAAGGGAAATCCAAAGTGAGGGCTAATTCTCTATAAGAGATAGACCTTTGGATAGCATTGGCGACGCTATTAACTGTCCGCGATATGAAGATTATCTAAAATCCATACCTCTGGAGGTACAGTGTTTTCATTAAATTATTTTTGAATTAACTTAAAATTTTTGTTCCCAATAGGATGTGAAGAAGTGGCTTTCTTTATGTTGGTCATGGGATGCTTCTCCAATTCAAAAAGGGAAACGAGCAAGGAAGAAATCTCAGACATTATGTACATGTAGAATCATGGACTTTGAACAAAAAGATCGCAACAAAAACTGGAACACAGAAATTCTAGATATCTTGCCATATGGGGAAAAAACTTCAAATGCTTGGCCCTGGTGTGAGGCTACTTTTACTGAGTTAGTAGAGTCATTGGTGTGGGTGTTTTCAATATGTGCAGATTCTCCTGCTATGTTTGATATCATGTGCCACAAGAATCAGAAAAGCGAATTAGGATGTAATTACTGCTGGCGTAAACGTAAGAAAATAGAAGGAGATAAAAAACGTATAAGTTGGCTTTCTGATGATGCAGCGTTCGCGAGAAAAACTTATCGATTATGAATTTTACGGAAATGCAGCAGAGATTAGAGGCGAAGCAGTGGAAGGGTTTTCTAAAAAAGTCCACTTCTTTTATTAGATAGATACGTTATAAGTAGATGTAATGCAGATACTGCTCATAGGTTAGGATACGGCGTAGTGCTTCGTTTTATTCTTAAGTTGTTTAAAGGTCAGAGAAAAATTGAAATCAAGCCTTTTAAGCCTTGTAAAAATAATCCTAGAACACAAGGTGAGATAAAGAAAGAAGAAAAAAGAAAAGAAAAGTATTTGAGAGAAAAAGAAGTAAAGTTAGAATGTAGGAGAAAGCAAAAGTTGTTTCAGATAGATAGTAAGTATTGGAAAAGAATGGATGCAAGTTTTTTGAGGTTTTGTTCATTTTCTGGTTACTCTACTACTGCTGTTCCTATGGGCAGCAAAGACAGTACTGGATCAAGGCTTACAATGCATGAATGCTTAAAGTACGCAGTTAATTGCTACAAAGACGCGAAGGATATAGGTAAAAATACCAATACCATCTTTCTCTCCCCCCCCCCCCCTATACCCGTATTGTCCATCCCCCCCCCCCCCCACTAACCGATACCATACATGTAGCTTGCTAATTATTCATATCACAATGATTCATCTATTTATCTTGAATTTCAACTGTGTCCCCTATTTCCATATCACATATTTCATATCTTCATATAGCTCATCCCCCCCCCCCCCCCCTATACGGGTATGGCTGGTACGGGTATGGATGTTACTGATACGGGTATGGCACGTACTTATAATGTTTAATTTTTGCGTAAGTTTGCTTTTAGTTTTTATAATTATAATATTATTAATACATATTTTATAAATCTAAAATGTATTTCTTTTATTTTTACAGGTTATTTGGCGGATGGGCCGTATAGAACCTGGGAAGCGCTTGGACAACTATTTGGTGATATTGATCCTGACAGCAAGTTTGGGAGCGAAGGTTCAGTTATCATAACAGGAAAGTATGTAGATGACTTGATAGAGAAAGAACGAGAAGTCAGAAAACTAGTACTTGAGCACTTACCTGAATGTGATCATGCATTTGTTTTTCATCATATGGAACATATTGTTCAAGATATGAAAGAGATAGGTAGCTGTAGAAATATATGAACTATGCCTGGTGAACGTGCTATGGGAGGGCAGGTGCGCAAAATACACAGCAAGTCTAATCCTACTGCAAATCTTGCTGCTGTAGTGTCAATGAATGCTAATTCACGAGCGCAAGCAGGTTTTGTTCAACTTGGTAATGATTTATTATATAGATTTCAGAACATTTCTGAACTTGAAAGACCACTGAAAAATTTTAAAAAAATGTTTAAGTAATATTTATTATTTAATTAATGCAATTAATACCGATTACAACTTAGTGGCAAGTAGTACGAATATCATAGTCACTAGTGTAAAACAGTGTTATTTTCTTTGATTTCTAAGCTTCCTCACTTGTTTTATGTTTCAAAAACATTATAAATATGTTGAACAAGCTAGTATTAATATTATTTCATGTATACTTCAAGTAGGCAGTGAGTACGTATTGCGACTACAAGTAATGGTGAGTAGTGTGAATGCCATAGTGACTAGTGTAAAGCAATATCACTTTCTTTAATTTCTAAGCTTCATCACTAGTTTTATGATTCAAAAATATTATGTTAATAAATATGTTAAACAAGCTACTACTAATATTATTTATATTTCATACCTCATACCCCATAACCCCATACCCCATACCCCATACCCCATACCTCATACCTCATACCACATACCCCATACAACAAAGAAAACGGCTAACTAGGGGGGGTCACTTTTTCCGAAATTTTTCAAGACATTATGTCAATTTCTCCCAAACTAACAGGAGCTTATTTATATTGCTTCCACTGTTTGTAGAAAGCATAGGAATGATAATAAAAAGTGTTTTTATTAATGTTAAATCACTTTAACTTCAAAAAAAAGACTGATTTTTAACCGGTCCGAAACCACGTTTTAGTAATTACGACGATTTTTCCATGTTTATTTGGTGTCGGCAATCAGAATATAACAGCGTGCCGTTGCGATAACAAAGGAAACCAGCTTTATTTATCATTATAGCATTCTTTTACTTTATTTTCCTCACTTCTACTCACAAATTAGCTTGCGGACTTAGTTTTTTTTAGCTAGGGGGACGTGTCGGGAGGGGAAGGATAGAGGAGGAGTGGAACGGAGAGAAGCATGCAACGAAGATGCAATTGATTTGCACACATATCGTTTTAAGCAAATATTAACTAATTATTATAATATTACAGAAGCTTAGTTGGATTTGAAATTGATCTGAATGATAGGTGCTCACGTGCACACGCAGGCATCAAAAAGATCAAAGTGTATCTCCAAGTGCCTACAAAAAAAAACAAGCTGATTGCATGTACGAGCGAGGATAGCCTACCTTTGCATGCATACACATGTATTATTTGTGATTCAATGCCATTGATGCTAGAGCAAACTCAAACCAAGGTGATGAGTTAGTGTGGGTGCTGGGCGTGACGTTAACGTTCCGGGGAGGTGTGGTGTTTACACAAGAATCACGAGTTTGCAATATAGCAAGAAGTTTTGCAATATCGCTAGTCTCGTTATTCTGTTTGTATTTGTTAGTTTTTCTGCTCTTTGGCTGCTCTTGCTCTTCTTCAGTATCTTCTTCGTCTGCCTCATCGTTTACTTCAGTCTTACCTCTTTTCTTCCTGTTCTGTTTATTCTTCTCTTTTTCCTTGGCAAGCCTCTCCTTCTCCTCTTTTTCCTTGGCAAGCCTCTCCTTCTCCTTCTCCTTCTCCTTCTCTCTTTCCTCCTTCTCCTTCTCCTTCTCTCTTTCCTTCTTCTCCTTCTCCCTTTCATTCCTCTCCTTCTCCCTTTCCTTCCTCTCCTTCTCCCTTTCCTTCTCTCTTTCCTTCCTTTCCTCTTCCTTAGCCTTGGCCATGTCTGCCAACAGCTTCTTGCTGTGAGCCTCCAGCATGGTGTTAAGGATTGATCTGACTCCTTCCTCTGACACGCCACCAGCTGCAGTCTCCTAAGCATCATTGTATATGTGTTGATTTTTGCACACACACACAAACAAACGATTTTGATACCTTTTTGTTTCCGCCAGTCTTCGTGACCTTTCCCCCTACAGAGAAATCTGACGTTTGCTTGATGACAAGGAAGACGAGAATGAGGAAGAAGATGAAAAGAAGACAAAGAAAGAAAAAGAAATACCTTTTGGAGACTTCTTGCTTGATTTAGGCTCCGGCTGAATCTCTTCCTCCTGAAGTTCTCCGACGATCTCATTCTCCGCCAAACTTCCTGTTGACATTAAAAAAAAAAAAAAAAAAGAAAAAAAACGCAAAGTTGTGATATATATGTATGTCTACAATGCTGTCATGACATAACGCTTAAATGTAAAGCAAACATACCATGCTTCAATTTCTTTACTCATGACGAAGACCGAGGTTCCCCCAGGTGAGTGAGCTCCCTCTTGCGCTGCAGAGCAAAGGCAACATAATTAAGAATGCAAAAAATAAAGCAACGTGCAAAGCAAAGGCAACATAATTTTACCCGGTTCGCTTCCTGGATCAGCAAAATCTCCTTCTTTCTCCACTTGCGCAAAATCTCGGGATTGGTCGGGTTCCCGACAAGGGGCAAGAGCATGGGTTCGACTTGGTTTTTAAAGTTCAATGGAGACGGAGGCAAAAGACAGGAATGCTTCAGGTTGAACCAATAAAAATTCAACAACTGAAACTCCTGCTTCTTATCACCCGTGCTATCCGGATCCAAGTCGCGAAGCGCCAGGATGGAGCGATGAGAACCTCAAACAAAGTACACGAATCTGAGTGTACTATAATCAGAATATACATATTATTTCAAATATTAATAATATTATGAGGGCATTTCAACCCCCCCCCCCCCCCCCGGAACCCGTCTCCGGAACCCGTCCCGGAATCCGTCTTCGGAACCTAGTGCATGTGAGAAAAATATACCTCGGTTTATCTCATACTTGTTCTTGCTGCGCCAATCATCAGGAAAAGTGATTGCCAGCCTATTAGCAAAAGAAAGAAATGCAGGCAGAAGCAATCATGAATTTACCCAGGAGCGTTTTGGGAAACTTCCCCCTCCGAAGTCTCCACTTGCGTGACCTCGTCCAACTTGAAATTGTTGTAGCGGGTGAGATACACCCCGATCACCGCCGCGGTCTCCCGCAGCTTGCCGTCATCGGTGTAATGCTTCATCAGCAAACTAAAAAGTATTCAACATCAGCCTGGCTAGTTCCCCCTCCCCACCCCCGCTACCGACAACATAAGTCGCGACGCAGCCACAAAAAAAACAGCAACCAGCCAAAAGTAGGGGGGATAGCGATAGAAACTCATGAAAAACAAAAATAAAACAAAAGGAAAAAAAAACAGCGGCAAAAACACTCATACCGGAAGCGACGCGAGCCCCCCCCCCCCCCCCCCCCCCATCCCCCCCCCCGCTACCGACAACATAAGTCGCGACACAGCCACAAAAACAACAGCAGCCAGCCAAAAGTAGGGGGGATAGCGATAGAAACTCATGAAAAACAAAAATAAAACAAAAGGAAAAAAAACAGCGGCAAAAACACTCATACCGGAAGCGACGCGAGCCCCCCCCCCCCCCCTCCCCCCCCTCCTACCATTTTGGCACCCTGTCGGAATAAACCATGGTTTGTGGGAAGCAGGAGGAGTTGGGAGCTCATATTTGCAGGGTGGCTAGCCCCAGTCTCGATGTTGATGCTGATATGATTTTTCGGAATTCACGCAAATATTTGCGTTATGGCAGTGTCCTGAATGCCAAAATCCTTTGTTTTCTTTTGCACCCCCGCTACCGACAACATAAGTCACGACACAGCCACAAAAACAACAGCAACCAGCCAAAAGTAGGGGGGATAGCGATAGAAACTATGAAAAACAAAAATAAAACAAAAGAAAAAAAAAACAGCGGCAAAAACACTCATACCGGAAGCGACGCGAGCCCCCCCCCCCCACCCACCCCCCCCCCCCCCCGCTACCGACAACATAAGTCGCGACACAGCCACAAAAACAACAGCAACCAGCCAAAAGTAGGGGGATAGCGATAAAAACTCATGAAAAACAAAAATAAAACAAAAGGAAAAAAAACAGCGGCAAAAACACTCATACCGGAAGCGACGCGAGCCCCCCCCCCCCCCCCCCCCCCCCCCCCCCCCCGCTACCGACAACATAAGTCGCGACACAGCCACAAAAACAACAGCAACCAGCCAAAATTAGGGGGGATAGCGATAGAAACTCATGAAAAAACAAAAATAAAACAAAAGGAAAAGAAACAGCGGCAAAAACACTCATACCGGAAGCGACGCGAGCCCCCCCCCCCCCCCCCCCCCCCCCCCCCCCCCCCCCGCTACCGACAACATAAGTCGCGACACAGCCACAAAAACAACAGCAGCCAGCCAAAAGTAGGGGGGATAGCGATAGAAACTCATGAAAAACAAAAATAAAACAAAAGGAAAAAAAACAGCGGCAAAAACACTCATACCGGAAGCGACGCGAGCCCCCCCCCCCCCCCCCCGCCCTCCTACCATTTTGGCACCCTGTCGGAATAAACCATGGTTTGTGGGAAGCAGGAGGAGTTGGAAGCTCATATTTGCAGGGTGGCTAGCCCCAGTCTCGATGTTGATGCTGATATGATTTTTCGGAATTCACGCAAATATTTGCGTTATGGCAGTGTCCTGAATGCCAAAATCCTTTGTTTTCTTTTGCACCCCCGCTACCGACAACATAAGTCACGACACAGCCACAAAAACAACAGCAACCAGCCAAAAGTAGGGGGGATAGCGATAGAAACTCATGAAAAACAAAAATAAAACAAAAGGAAAAAAAAACAGCGGCAAAAACACTCATACCGGAAGCGACGCGAGCCGCCCCCCCCCCCCCCGCCCTCCTACCATTTTGGCACCCTGTCGGAATAAACCATGGTTTGTGGGAAACAGGAGGAGTTGGGAGCTCATATTTGCAGGGTGGCTAGCCCCAGTCTCGATGTTGATGCTGATATGATTTTTTCGGAATTCACGCAAATATTTGCGTTATGGCAGTGTCCTGAATGCCAAAATCCTTTGTTTTCTTTTGCACCCCCGCTACCGACAACATAAGTCACGACACAGCCACAAAAACAACAGCAACCAGCCAAAAGTAGGGGGGATAGCGATGAAAACTCATGAAAAACAAAAATAAAACAAGAGAACAAAAAACAGCGGCAAAAACACTCATACCGGAAGCGACGCGAGCCCCCCCCCCCCCCCCCCCCCCCGCTACCGACAACATAAGTCGCGACACAGCCACAAAAACAACAGCAGCCAGCCAAAAGTAGGGGGATAGCGATAGAAACTCATGAAAAACAAAAATAAAACAAAAGAAAAAAAAACAGCGGGAAAAACACTCATACCGGAAGCGACGCGAGCCCCCCCCCCCCCCCCCCCCCCCCCCGCTACCGACAACATAAGTCACGACACAGCCACAAAAACAACGGCAACCAGCCAAAAGTAGGGGGATAGCGATAGAAACTCATGAAAAACAAAAATAAAACAAAAGGAAAAAAAACAGCGGGAAAAACACTCATACCGGAAGCGACGCGAGCCGCCCCACCCCCCCCGCTACCGACAACATAAGTCGCGACACAGCCACGAAAACAACAGCAACCAGCCAAAAGTAGGGGGGATAGCGATAGAAACTCATGAAAAAACGAAAATAAAACAAAAGAAAAAAAACAGCGGCAAAAACACTCATACCGGAAGCGACGCGAGCCCCTCCCCGCTGACAGCAATGTTATTATGTCGCGACACAGCCACAAAAACAATGGGTTTCTTACCAATCCTGCCAGGTTTTGCCTGACACGAATTTGAAGAAGCCCGGAGCATGAAAGATCCTCACCTTGCCAGGTGGGACTTTGGTATTCTTCTCCTCCTCGTCCCCATCCTCGGATGCCGCCAGCGCCTCCTCCTCCTCCTCGGATGCCGCCTGCGCCTCCTCCTCCTCCAGACTCAGGGGGGACGAGGGCTGCTCCTCCTCCTCCTCCTTCGTCCCCTTCCCCTTCCCCTTCCGCTTCCCCTTCTTTGCCTTCTTCTCCTCTTTCCCCTTTTTTTTCCCCTTCTCCCCCCCCCCCTTGTCTAAGACTTCCTCTTCTTCTCCTTTGTCCCCTTCGTCCTCATCTTTTTCCTTCTTCGTCCCCTTTCCCTTCCCCTTCCCCTTCCCCTTCTTCTCCTCTTCCTCCTCATCATCGTCCTCTTTGTTCTTTGCTTCCTCTTTCTTCTTCTTCTTTGCCTCCTCCTCTTTCTTCTTCTTTGCCTCCTCCTCTTTCTTCTTCTTTGCCTCCTCCTCTTT
>WBZZ01000390.1:35000-47500 GCA_019918135.1 Paulinella micropora
TTTGCGAAGCTGTCGTCCGCACAGCCAGTCACTGAAGATCTTGTGGCGGTGCTGCTTTGTGAGAAATTTTCGACCAGCCCAGAAATATGCAGCGACGGCAAATGGAAGCTTCAAGAGATGGCGCGTGACGCTGGTGTCCACGAATACGTGCGCGACAACTGGAAGGACATCGTTGAGCGGTATGCAAACGGGATCTGCGAAAGCATCCGCGCTGACAGACCGCCTTCGAGTGTGACGATAAACAAGGTTTGGACGGCTGACTTTTCGCAAGTTGAGTTCATCAGGGGTAATTTCGCATTGATCGTGTTGTTCCAGTCTCACACTGTTACGTTTGTGTTTTAGATGGTGATTTTGCCAAGTGTGAATTTTGCACTGAGCTGGCAGCGGAGCATTCGATAGGTTTCAAGACGGAAACTGATGCTCAGGACTGGCGTCGGAGAAGTCGATTGCATAGCAAGTTGCATCGAGAAGCCCGGGTAGCCAGCATGATTCGAAAGAAGGGTGCCCCTGTCGACCAACATTCCACTGTGATTTCAACTGACATGAAACCTCCATTCAAAGTTCCTTCTTGCCGCCGCAGAACAAAAGACTTCAAGGGGAAAATAGTCTTCAGGCTATGTCTTGGCATGACTACCTGTTACACGACCGACACTCATTTCGTTTTTGCGTATCTTGAAGGCGCAGTGGAGCATAACGTGAACAGCAATATCACTATGCTGGCTTCGATTCTGCATTGGGAGCTGTGGGATCGACGCACTATGGCATCGTGGAAGCTGTACCTGGAATGGGATGGAGCAGGCGACAACACAGCGTGGGCCATGCTTGGCTTTGCCTCTGATATTGTCGACAGAGATGTCAGGGGAGAAGTCCAGACTCATCGAAAGCCTCCAGGGCACGGTCACGACGGCGACGACCAAGACTTCAGGGTGATGGACATTGGTTTGAAAAGCTCGTTCTTCGTTACCAACATCGCCCAAGCTCTCTTCAAGGCCATGTTGGCCTTCAAAACCAAGCGAGATCGCTACGTGCTGTTGATTCTCGGCTGCAACTACGACTGGCAAACTCATTACAGTCCCTGCATGAACAAGCACATCAAGCACTACAACAGGCCGTTGGCATACCGAATCAAGAAGCTGGAGCCGGGAGCGCTTCCGACTGCGGAGATCAAGACATGGGGGGATGCCCAAAAGGAGTGGCACGGGGAGCACGACAACGTGAAAGGGGCGCCACTTCAACTGTTCGTCAAGCGTCCAGGTCAATTTTTATCATTTCTTTTCCTTGGCTGTGTTGTTCATAGACAACGTTAATATTACTGTAACATACTAATTCTCCTTATTCTGTGTGTTTTTTTCTTTCAGAGACTGACCTTCCACTGAAGCTCCCTGTCGGCCACTTTGTCAATCCCCGACTCAAAAAAGATATTCGGTATCTGGCATCCAAATACTGTGGTGAGGATGAAAAGGCATGGATCGAGGAGATGCTTGCGGGTAAGAATCTCACCAGAATTGAATTCGACGGTGAGTACATGGACGGTGGATTGCCCGGCCGTCCAGCACACATGTCCTGAGTGGAGAGTAGAGTTTCGCCTCATCGACGAACTTCCTGTCAACTTTTGGGAGTTGCCGCCCAATCGTAAAGAAAAGATGGAAGGTCTCACGCGGCTGACACAGGAAGAGTTAATGTCGTTACCGCGAACTTACATTTGCAACGACAGAGAGGCGCCTGCACATCCAAAGTGGGTCGGCGCGAGGGAGCTCACTGCAGAGGAGAAGTTCGCACAGGATGTGGCTTTCAACTTTGCCTCAGCACCGTGGCGTAAGGTGTCGCTACTTCTTAGCGAAGCAGCAGACAAGGAAGCCTTTGCGGCGAGCCAAATGGTGATAAAGGAGCTCAAGTATTGGCTTCGAATGCATGGCGTATCCACCCAAGACGGAGATCGCAAACAATTCAAAAAGGCTCAGCTTATCGACGTGGCATGGAGCCATTTTCAGGTTTGTGATTGCGGCCTCCAGGATGAGCTCTCTGCTGATGCTGCAGCTCCAGCACCTCAGCATGCTTCGGATTCAGACGGAGATGGTCGATTTTCATTTCTCATAGCTAGTATAATTGTATGCTCTGCTATGTATCGTAGCTGCATGATGATTACATTGTGTTGGTAGTAGCTGGGGTAGCGAATGGCATTGGTAGTGGCGCTCGCGGTCGTCGAGCAGGTCGGGGACGTCGCCGCAAACGCAGGGCTCCTAATGCGCAAAGGGGACGAGGAGTCTATCGCAAGCGCGCACGTGAACCGCGCGAATCAGAGACAGAGCCATCGCGGCGCAGGCGCCGTCGAGTTCCTGGTCCGGAACCGTGGGAATGCACCATCTGCCACTATGAAAACGAGGGAGGCGACAGGTGTGGCCTCTGCTCGTGGGATGATCAATCAACGAGCGACCAATCAACGAGCTCAGATTCGGATCTGCCGCTCCTGTAGAAGTCCTCCAATCTACAAACGTGGAAGTTTTTATGTACATCCGCCTGCAATCGTGCGTCTGAATATGTTTCGCGTGTTTATTTAGGTATCTGAACAGGCGCTTGGGTCATCGTCCACTTTTTCGTTTGATTTGAAATTGATCTGATTGTAGAGCATATAAGGTAGCTACTATTAAAGAAAAACATTTTGATTGCATCTGTTTTGTATGAACCTAGTTGCTGTCACGTCCTCACTGACAATCCCTTTATTCACCCCACACACCCACCCACACTCCACCCCCTTCATCTCTCACCCTTCTAAAAGCATCTTTCTAAGGAAATTAAACAATAATATAATAATGATATGGTAATAGTAGCAGTAATAATCATAAAGCTAATAAGAACAGGTGCATCACATCGGACTTACATCGATTCCTCACCTCCGCCCCTACCCCTACCCTACCGACACGTCCCCCTACCTAAAAAAAACTAAGTCCGCAAGCTAATTTGTGAGTAGAAGTGAGGAAAATAAAGTGAAATAATGCTATAATGATAAATAAAGCTGGTTTCCTTTGTTATCGCAACGGCACGCTGTTATATTCTGATTGCAGACACCAAAAAAACATAGAAAAATTATCGTAAAACGTGGTTTCGGACCGGTCAAAAATCAGTCTTTTTTTAAGTTAAAGTGATTTAATATTAATAAAAACACTTTTTGTTATCATTCCTATTCTTTCTACAAACAGTGGAAGCAATATAAATAAGCTCCTGTTAGTTTGGGAGAAATTGACATATTGTCTTGAAAATTTTCGGAAAAAGTGACCCCCCCTAGTTAGCCGTTTTCTTTGTTATACCCCATACCCCATACCCCATACCCCATACCTCATACCCCATACCTCATACACCATACCCCATACCCCATACCCCATACAACATACCCCATACCTCATACCCCATACCCCATACACCATACCACATACCCCATACCCCATACCCCATACACATACCCCATACCCCATACCCCATACCCCATACCCCATACCCCATACCCCATACCCCATACCCCATACCCCATACCCCACACCTCATATCGCATACCCCATACCCCATATATACCCCATACCCCATACCCCATACCCCATACCCCATACCTCATACCTCATACATACCCCATACCCCATACCCCATACCCCATACCCCATACCCCATACTCCATACCCCATACCCCATACCTCCATACCCCATACCCCATCTCCCATACCCCATACCCTATACCCCATACCCCATACCCCATACGATATGAAAATTCTCTAAGTCCAAAATCCATACCCACCCTTTTTTGGGGGGCATGGCCCATCATACCCCCTCCATACCCCCATACCCCCTCCATACCCCCATACCCCCTCCATACCCCCTCCATACCCCCTCCATACCCCCCCTCATACCCCCGGTATGGCCCATACCCCCCTTCTTGGGGGGGGGGGGGGTATGGCCCATACCCCCCTCCATACCGGTATCATACCGGTATGGGGGGGGGGGTATGGGTTTGGCTGTGTATAGATAAGTATGATCCTGACAATTATTCCCGATGTTCAGATGAAATAAGACATGATGATGCCATGGCAGCATGTATGGATGATTCTGACATTGACATGGAATATCTGCAATTCACGCGAAAAGGGAATGTTCGGAAATACATACAGAAGCATAAGAAGGAGACTCACGATGTGAGTGGGAGTCCGGCATCTGCCGGACTGCCCAGTGTTGTTGCAGGGACCGGGGAGTCCAAGAGGGAACGGCGGGGAGGCACTGCTACAACCTCAACACCACAACCAGGTCCAACACCACAAGCTCAGCCACACACCACCCATCATTACGTTCAAAGACATAGCACAGCTCGCTCAACAACTCACCGCAACATGCATCAGAGAAAGCAATGGTGAGTTGAAGAGAGTGAGTGAGGGGAAGTTAGTGCTAGACGAGTTCTTGACAGACGTGGTAAGAGCGATAGAGGGAGCGTATATTGCTCACGCAGTTAGCACGACATTATCCCCACCAACACAAACCCAAGACACCCACACCACTCAGCCACCAACACCATCAAAACACAAAGACAGCAGACAGAACTATGCATTAGTGTTAGATGGGGAAGGTGGGCGAGATAGGAAAAACACGATAGTTCAGGACAGTGGGTCTTCTACGGACATAGCCTGCAATCCCGAAATATTACATGACATCAAGTCAGTACCCCCTATTAAACTAGTAACAGGTAACGGAGAGTGCGAGATAGGGCAGGAGGGGACAGCAAGGGTAACACGCATCAACGGACACGGTAAACCGGTTACGGTGTCAAGGCCTATGCTGCTTGACACTAGATTACTTGTGAATATTGCGTCGACCGGCAGGATGGATCACATCCATCATCGGTCTGTCGTTCATCAGAATGGACAGTTACTTATTCTAAAACACCCCGTAAGAATTGAGGAGAGAGAGGTGCTAGTAAGAGGCAGACTCATGTCAACCCTCCTTTTCAGGTGGGATGACGAGTTTGACACTCCATTAGACATCAACGACCGTTACGAGCCTCCACACAAGCAAAGTAGAGAGGTAGTGGGGTGAAAGGGGAGGGAAACCCCAAGAGAGAGAGAGACGAGTGTAGACAGTCAGAAAGCAAAACGGGGGAGGTAATGCTGTATGCGTCTTATCCCCGCAAGCCAGGTTCAATCAGGAAGGTAGATATAAAATTGTTCCACTATGCTTGTGGACACTATAGCGTTAAGAAGATGAGAGCTCTGGCGAATGCATTAGGCATAAAACTAGTAGGAGACGAGAAGAAAGTAGACTACTGTGAAGCCTGCATGATAGGTAAGGCGAAGCAGTTGCCTAGGTTTAAGGTCAATAGGATAGAGAGAGCTAGTAAGCCAGGAGTAGTACTGCACATAGACACCGGGACGTGGTCAGCACGTTCAATACACGGGAAGAGACATAAATTTTCGGTTATGGATGATTACTCGTTGTTTATTAAAGATTATTATCTTTCGCATAAGAACGAATTTATTGATTGCATTAAGCAGGCGGTAGCATTTTACGAGAGACAGACAGGAAATAGAGTTAGAGAGATAAGGTGTGATCAGCAGTTTGACATCCCGAAAGAAGTGATAGAGTGGTGGAAGCCGAGGCAGTTTATATGGAAGACCTCAGCAACGGGGGACAAGGATGGAAACCCCATAGCTGAGAAAGCTAATGATATAACGGCAGGAGCCGCAAGGGCTATACGGTATCATGCCCATCTGCCCATTTCATTTTGGGCAGAAATGGAGCATTCTGCCACCACCCTCCACAACATCTTGCCCGCCACTCATGGGCCAAGAAAAAGGGGATTTCCCCATATGAGCAGCTTTTAGGCAGAAAACCTTTCCTAACCCACCTCAGACCAATAGGATGCATGGGAGTTATGTACACAGGTAAAGGTAGAAAAGGTCAGTTTAGAGGAAAGAAGGTCATGCTAGTAGGGTACGACTTGTTTAGGGAGTTATACAGAGTGTGGGACGGTAGGAAGGTGATAGCAGGAGTTAGAAGCGTGCGGTTTAATCCGTACATGACAGGTAAGGAAGCACACCCAGATAGGACAGTAGAGTGGGATGAGGATGTAGCTGAGGGGAAGAGTGAGAGTAAGGATGTCGATGTCGAACAGACACACACCACAACCTCCATCACTACAGCCACCACCACCCACACACAAAAGGACACGACACAGACTCATGACGATGACGACTCATATGACCATGTCGATGATGTTAGTCAGTCAGACAGCCAACAAGAGCAGGGGGAGTATGGAGGGGACACAGGGGGAGACAGCTTAGATCATAATCGCACACCAACACAAGATAGCTTCTCTACACAGGACATCGACACAACATCGACAGCTGCACCCCATCCCACCGATACAACCCCACAGACAACCAACACAGGACTAGGACACGCACACGCACTCACAGATGCATCTGATCCACAGACACAACACGAGAGAAGAGCATATAAGAGAGTGAGCAGCCTAGTAAAGGAAGAACATGTAGCAAAGTGATAGGATCACAGAAGCTAACATAGTTCACGAAGGAAAGAGAGCAAGACGACAAGCACAACAACCACAATCACGACCGCATACTGAACTAAAACGAGAACGAAAGGTAGTTGAGGTTCAGGAACTAGAGGGAGAGAGTGAGAGTCCCTGCAAGAGAGCGGGGAGAGGAGTGGGCAGAGAAGACTTACGGAGAAGGATGGGAGAGCAAAGTACGCATAGGAATAGTGAAGCAGAAATGTGCCCCCAAAGACAGGTTAAAAGTTAGAAAACAACCTAAGCCATCTCACTTTGTACAGTTTGAAGACAAACTAGAGAATATGCTAGATTTCAGAGATCAGCAAGTACAGGGTAAGTGAGGAGAGTTGGAGAGTGCTATGTTATGTCATGAAAGATGCATGAATGAGCTGAATGAGCTTTTGCTTTATCTTAACATTCGTGTGCCGAAAGAGATAGCAGAGCAGGGTATGACAGGAGATACAGTCTCTTATAGACTTGAAGACATACACTTGGGTTAACTATAGTGAAGCCAAAAAGGCTGGAGTTAGCAAGATAGTTAGGCTCACATGGGTTCATAAAGTGAAGATAGACGAGAACAATAGGAAGTTTGTTAAGTCTAGACTAGCTTTGAGGGGAGACATGTTAGAGCCAGGAGTTAGTTTAAACCCTGATCAGTTGTTTGTTCCTTGTGCCTCGCATCGCTCACTGCTAATGCTTGCAAAGCTTGCTGCTTGGCACGGCCATAAGCTGTATGGTGTTGATTTTAAGAATGCCTACCTAAATGCGCGAATGCATGACCCTGTGTTTGCATATGCTCCTGATGGGTTAGACAGAGAGGGGCATGAGGGGATGATTTTGCGTATTGATGGTGCTTTGTATGGCGCGCCGCAAGCAGGCCGTAGATGGTATGAGATATTAGCCCCGAAGCTAAAGGAGCTTGGCTTTAGGCTTTTAGACCCAGACCTCTGTATGTTTGTTGAGAATGACAAGCCCATAAGAGAAGCCATAGTGGGGATTTTTCATGTAGATGACTTAATCTTTACGGCGCCTAGCATGAACGCGTATGAAGATTTTGCAAGTGCTTTGGAGAAGCATTTCCCCTAAAACGGCTAGGAGTTGCAAGGGAGTTCAAAGGGATTGAAATAGTACAGGAAGGAGGACCAATTGTCCTTCATCAACGTAAGTACCAGTTACAGGTGTTAAGGGAGTTTGGGTATGGTAAGTCCCGCCCCGTAAGCACCCCTGCACTAGATCAGTTGCCCTTAGCTATGTCCGATGATGCAGCGTTGCGTAAGTTCGCTATAGCTAGCATAATTGGTAGTCTTCTTTATTTAGCTAAGATGACTAGGCCGGATATAGAACAGGCGCTCAATGCAGCTAGTGTTATGCAGACCATAGATAAGGGAGTCACTTATGCAATGTTAGGAAGGATATTGCGGTATTTAATTGGCTCATTTCGCGGTTTGGCATTTCACGGGCCTAAATCCTCGCAAGAGGGTCAATCCTATCCAAAAGTCACGTTATGGCCTGATGCGGCCCATAAGGTTTGCAATAAGACCGGAAAGTCACGTACGGGATACGTAATTCTATCGGGAGCGGATCCTATAGGTTGGCTTTCTAAGAGACAGAGTAGGATAGCCCTTAGTTCGAATGATTCTGAAATATTTGCAGCAGCAGAATGTATTAGAGAGGGTCTAGCTGTAGGTCATGTTAGACAGGAACTCGGAGTTCCGCAAAAAGGTCCGGTTGAATTATTCGAGGATAATACCCAAACAATTCTCGCAGGCGAACGGGGATTCTCCGGATCACGCACCAAACATATACCTCTCGAACTACATTTCATACATCATTCACAGAGAGATGGTGAGATAAAGTTTATTAAAGTCAGTACTAAGACTCGGTGACAAATCGATGATCTACTCACCAAACCATTACCTCGTGATCAGTTCATGTATCTATTGAACAAATTCACAGTCATCATTCCGGAATCCCCGGAATGATCGCAGGTGTTTCACCGATGTTTTGTGTTTTGTTCTTCTTTGTGTTTTCTTTTGTGCGAGTGTGTCCTCTCCTATAGGTGTTGATCTGGGCGCCCGTGGCAATCGGATTGTAGGATCGAGGCCGTTGGTGGCGGGCCTCCGGAGGCATGCCGGGGCTCGGGTGGCGGGTGGCGACCCCCACCAGATATTTTTGGCGACCGGTGGCAGCGGAGATCGGACAACTTACCTTCAATGCAAAGAACTGATCGCTTACTTTCTTTTCACTTTTTTCACACACCTCTACTATATTTATATATATAATTTTTCTAGATTTCTGATACCCCTTACGGGAAGCGCTTGCAAATTTTTAAGAACAATAAGACACTTATGACGGATAGTTATACCATTGACAAATAACTAAGGGCAGTGACTCCCCGGGTGTGCTCATGACGAATTGAAAGACGCTCATGACAAATAACAATAAAATACTTATGACCAACGCTCCCCGGGTGCGCTTATGACGGATAGTTATAGCTTGTGAGGTGTGCTCATAGCTCATAACGAAGGTTATGGTACGGAAGTCTAGCGTAGAATTGGTTTAGGTTGGTTTTCGTTGGTCATAGCTATTTCAACTTTAATCACCGTTACGTGGATAGTTGATTTGTCAATTGGACGGACAGTCAATAATGCCAATGTTAACTGTAAGGACTTAATACATCATTTACCAGTCATAATTATAACTACGTAACTTGGTCATCTAAATTAGTCAGTTTTGTGACGTGGCAGATTCTCCCGCGTTTAGTTCAGTTCTCTTACTATACAAGTTATTAACCCTTAACCGGTTTCAATCCCCAAAAGTGGCTTCAATCCCCAAAAGTGGTTTGAATTTTTGAGTTGAATAAAAACATAAATACCAATCGAAACAAGTTGTACTACGCTGCAAATTTAATATTTACGTGTTGGGGAAGCTATCTGTGAAAACCAGAATGTCATAGCTTTTCTAGAAGCGACTTAAATATGAAACTGAAACCAGGCACCAACCACTTTTTTTCACGAATTTTCGTTGCCTTTTTTTACGTGGCGGGGACCTTTTTTTTTTTTTTTTCAACATCATGTCTGCGCACCAAGAGCTTCTCACAGTCCGTGTGCGTCTTCCGGTCAGGGAATTTGGTGAGGCTTATGCCAAACAAAAATGGCCTGATGACTGGAAGGGAGATTGAGGGTACTGTTTCTCGACAGTATGGTCGTACAAAAGACAAGTTTTGGATGAAGTGGGATGCGGAGGATGAAGACGATTCCATGATGATTGCTTCGGAGATTATCAAATACAGAATTGAAGGGAGTGGCTCTGCCGATAACGGCATACTTGGGCAAGGCCAGGAAATCGACGGAGATGCCAAAAATGCAATAAATGCTGGGTAGACTTGTTTTTCTTGAACCTCGAATTTTTCTTGTGATGTCGAATGGTTTCTCTGCGTGTTTGCAGTGAGGACGGCTTGATACCCAGCGACCCTGATGACGATGACTATGTGTACCTATCCCTACCTGGTTTCAGCTATTTTGTGCAATTTGCTTCTGTTTTGTTCTCGGCCAAGGACGATGCTGGAAGTATAGTAGATTTCTGTACTTCCATACATGCATCGGCGTTGGCTGTCAGTATTCCTTACTGTACTGTTTTCCAACAGACCGCCAGAGTCGGGGGATGAGTCGGGTAGTTCAATCGATGAAGAGGATCAAAAAGAAGGAGATATGGACAACAAACGAGCCCCTCATCCCAGCGACTCACTTGTCAGTGACGATGATGTCGAAGAAGATGAGGGGTCTGGTGAAGACGAGGAGGAGGATCCGGCACTAGAGATTGACGAAGGCGATAGCCTACCTGCCAGTGAGTTCAAAGATGTCAAAGAATGGAAGGTGGGTGTTGCACCTCCTCGTGTGCTGCCGGCATTCGAAGGGCAGTCCAGGGCATCACTTTCTGTGCGTTCCCCCGACCTCCTCAGTATGGTGGATATTTTCTTTATGTTCTTACCCACGCAATTCTGGCAGAATGTCACAAGAAACACCAACAAGTATGCAACCTGGAAACGTAATCTCAACCACTCAGAGCGTCAGCGGCCTTGGGTACCCGTGACACTATCTGACATACTTTCATTTTTGGCGATCCTTATAATGATGGGGGTGATGGGGTTGCCTGCTGAAACAGATTATTGGATTGGCGCTGTGTCAGACTTCTGGCAGTGGCCAGACCTTGCAAGCATCATGGGGTACGTGAGGTATCAGAATATCAAACGTTATTTTCATCTCACTGACCCCCGTCTGGCAGCTCCTCGTGACTCCCCTCAGTATGACAAACTTTTCAATGTTCGAGTCTTTATTGAGATTGTACAAGAAAATTTTCCTAGGCTGTGGGAATTGGGTCAGTGGGTGTCAATCGACGAGGGAATGATCCCTTTTAAAGGGCGTACCTACCTCAGGCAATACTTACCGAAAAAACCCATCAAATGGGGATTCAAACTGTTTGCTCTGTGCTGTTCAGTAACAGGCTATTTTTATACGCTGCTTTGTTATGAGGGTGAGGGAACGGTGCAGGACGATTCTGGGCACGGAATGACGTATGCAGTTGTTATGAAGCTTTTAGACCTAGCCGGCATCGACCAAAGCGGCAGGATCATCGCTTTAGATAGGTTTTACACAGGGCTGCAGTTGTTTTTTGACTGTGTCCTAAAGAGGGGCATCAACTGCATTGGCACTGTTGTCAAACCCAGGCTGAGGGCGGCAAAGGAGCTACTGGACGAAGTCAAGAAGAATAGTGACCGGGGCACGTGCGCAATGGCCACTTGGAGTCATAACGGAGTCAGTATGCATGCTGTTGCTTGGAAAGACACTCAGGTGGTTTATTTTTTGTCAACTGTGTTGGGGGGTACCATGAGCCACGTCGAAAGGAGGCTGCATGGGGGGGGGTGGAGCTACGGTTCCAGTGAATTGTTTTGAAATTTGCAAGACATACACTCAGCACATGGGCGGCGTTGATACAGGCGATCAGTTACGACTTCGTTACGGAGTTGAGAAGGCGGTAAGATTCAACAAGCCTTGGTTCAAGTTATTTGCGGGTTTGTTAGATGTTGCGGTTACAAACACAACTATCATCTACAAACAGTTTCATGAAGAAAAAACACGCAAAGACATGCTCAAGGAACTTATTAAGGGTTTGGTGTCTTATGCGGGGCTTTTTGGAGGTTCTAGGAGCGCAGCGAGGGGCAAGCGTGTGATATGCCCTGGCTATTTGGTAAGTCTTACAAACGAGGCGAGTGATGGTAAGCGCGGCGCGGGTAAGCAGAACTCGGTTTGTTGTGCGGTGTGTACTAGTAATGGAATCCGCAAGCGTACCAGTGCTTATTGCAGCGATTGTCGCTATTTTTTTTGCCGAACTGGAGAATGTTTTCCGTGGCACACAGTCAATCATTTCGTTCCATCTGGGAAATGTAAGAGGCAGCCGTGACAATGATTGTCAAGGTTTTATTAGTTATTAAAGAACGGTTTTTTTACACAATTAGCTTCCACCGGGTTTAATTCAATTGAATTTAATAATATAACTGTCAAAAACCACAAATAGGAATAAAAAACTTGAAATTGGGTCGGATCCCCAAACGTGGCTTTAGATCCCCAAAAGTGGCAAACCGGTTAAGGATTAAAGTGCGTTTCCTTACTGCGAGGCAGTCTTGCTAGCTAGAGTAGCCCGGAGTGATCATGAAAGGGATCGGTAAAGGTTCCCGATGGCGAGTCTCTCAAAGGGTTTAGGTTGTGTGGTTACGGATGTGGTTGCACTAAACTACCAGTTTCTACTTGTCAGTATAATAACTGTTAACTAGAAACAAAAAGACACTATCCGTTTGAGAACTGGACACCTCACAATCTACGTTCTACTCTTGATCGTAAGTTGCATCCAAGCCTGCAAAGAGTTCGAAATTACGTAAATAAACGAAGTGACCTTT
>WBZZ01000390.1:87500-95000 GCA_019918135.1 Paulinella micropora
AGATCGATAGGTATACCACTTCTGCTTCTCATACAGCCAGTCTTTCTTCTCCTTCTCCATCGCTTTCTTCTCCTGTATGTATGTCTGTATGTCTGTATGTATGTATGTATGTATGTATGTATGTATGTATGTAATGTATGTATGTATGCATGCATGTATGTATGTATGCATGTATGTATGTATGCATGCATGTATGTATGTATGTATGTATGTACGTATGTATGTATGTATGTATGAAGCCAGTCTTTCTTCTCCTTCTCCATCGTTTTCTTTCTCCTAAGTATGTGTGGACGTGCATACGTAAGTCTGTATGTATATGTTTACATCTCTCTAAAGCAAGTACCATCTGACGACGCGTAGATGCAACAGTATATTATATGCGGCTAGCCACAAATTTCACGTGTTTTGCGGACGAGCCGGGGGCCGGGCCGGCGAGCCCACAAAACACGTCCAATTTGGCGCGCCGCGTATGTAGTTTTATCGGTAACCTGACCACATTTTGTGGAGGTGACCGATAAATTGAATTGAGGATTAGGGGGTGTGTATGTGTTATGTATGCTATATGTGAAACTTCTCAAGAGATTCAACGCGTTATGTATGGCAGGTATGTAGATATGCAAGTAGGTGGGTAGGTGTGTGTGTGCGTATGTATGTATGTATGTATGTATGTATCCATGCATGTATGTATGTATGTATGTATGTATGCATGTAAGTATCTAACGAAGCGCATGTGCAAATTGAAGTAAAGGTTAGGTTTAGTATGTATGTTATGTATGCATGTATGTATATGTATGTATGTAAGTAGGTATGTATGTATGTATGTATGTATGTATGCATGTATGCATGTATGCATGTATCCGTATGTATGTATGTATGTATGTATGTATGGTATGGTACGGTATGGTATGTATGTATGTATGCATGTATGTATGTATGTATGTATGTATGCATGCATGCATGTATGCATGTATGGTATGTATGGTATGTATGATATGTATGATATGTATGATATGTATGATATGTATGATATGTATGTATGTATGTATGTAGGTATGATGTATATATGTATGTATGCATGTATGTATGTATGTATGTATGTATGTGCGTATGTATGTATGTATGCATATATGTATGTATGTATGCATGTATGCAGAAATGTATGTATGTATGCATGTATGTATGTATGTATGTATGTACATGTATGTATATATGTATGTGTATGTGTGAACCTTCTCAAGAGATTCAACGCGCTTCTTATGTTATATATGTTATGTATGTATGTATGTGAATGTATGTGAATGTATGTATGTAGGTATGTATGTATGTATGTGAATGTATGTATGTGTATGTGTGTATGTATGTATGTATGTGAACGTATGTATGCATGGTATGTATGTATGCATGGTATGTATGTATGCATGGTATGTATGCATGTATGGTATGTCTGAAATACATACATACATACATACATACATACATACATACATACATACATACATACATACACACGAACCTTCTCCAGAGTCTCCAGCCTCTTCTCCGTCTCCTCAGGGACGTTGGGGGCTAGGCTAGCTGCAGCCATGCTCTGCGGACATAGCAGATACACCCATAGGTAGGTAGGTAGGTAGGTAGGTAGGTAGGTAGGAGGTAGGTAGGTAGGTAGGTAGGTAAGGCAGGTAGGCAGGTAGGTAGGTATAGGTCTCGCCAGGGACGTTGTGGGCTAGGCTAGCTGCAGCTATGCTCTGCGGACATAGCAGATACACCCATAGGTAGGTAGGTAGGTAAGGTAGGTAAGGTAGGTAAGGCAGGAAGGCAGGCAGGTAGGTATAGTCTCGCCAGGGACGTTGTGGACTAGGCCAGCTGCAGCCATGCTCTGCGGACATAGCAGATACACCTATAGGTAGGTAGGTAGGTAGGTAGGTGGGTAGGTAGGTAAGGTAGGTAGGTGGGTAGGTAAATATAGGTCTCCTCAGGGACGTTGTGGGCTAGGCTAGCTGCTGCCATGCTCTGCGGAAAAAGCAGACACCCATAGGTAGGTAGGTAGGTAGCTAGGTAGGTAGGTAGGTAGGCAGGTAGGTAGGTAGGTAGGTAAGGCAGGTAGGCAGGTAGGCAGGTAGGCAGGTAGGTAGGTATAGGTCTCGCCAGGGACGTTGTGGGCTTGGCTAGCTGCAGCCATGCTCTGCGGACATAGCAGATAGATCTATAGGTAGGTAGGTAGGTAGGTAGGTAGGTAGGTAGGTAGGTAGGTAGGTAGGTAGGCAGGTAGGTAGGTAGGTAGGTAGGTATAGGTCTCGCTAGGGGCGTTGTGGGCTAGGCTAGCTGCTGCCATGCTCTGCGGACATAGCAGATAGATCCATAGGTAGGTAGGTAGGTCGGTAAGGTAGGTAGGCAGGTAGGTAGGCAGGTAGGTAGGTATAGGTCTCGCCAGGGACGTTGTGGACTAGGCTAGCTGCAGCCATGCTCTGCGGACATAGCAGATACACCCATAGGTAGGTAGGTAGGTAGGTAGGTAGGTAGGTAGGTAGGTAGGTAGGTAAGGCAGATAGGCAGGTAGGTAGGTAAAGGTCTCGCCAGGGACGTTGGGGGCTAGGCTAGCTGCAGCCATGCTCTGCGGACATAGCAGATACACCCATAGGTAGGTAGGTAGGTAGGTGGGTAGGTAGGTAAGGTAGGTAGCCAGGTAGGTAGGTATAGGTCTCGCCAGGGACGTTGTGGGCTAGGCTAGCTGCAGCCATGCTCTGCGGACATAGCAGATACACCCATAGGTAGGTAGGTAGGTAGGTAGGTAGGTAGATAGGTAGGTGGGTAGGTAGGTAAGGCAGGTAGGAAGGTAGGTAGGTATAGGTCTCGCCAGGGACGTTGTGGGCTAGGCTAGCTGCAGCCATACTCTGCGGACATAGCAGATACACCCATAGGTAGGTAGGTAGGTAGGTAGGTAGGTAGGTTGGTAGGTAGGTAGGTAGGTAGGTAGGTGGGTAGGTAGGTAAGGTAGGTAGGCAGGTGGGTAGGTATAGGTCTCGCCAGGGACGTTGTGGGCTAGGCTAGCTGCAGCCATAATCTGCGGACATAGCAGATACACCCATAGGTAGGTAGGTAGGTAGGTAGGTAGGTAGGTAGGTAGGTAGGCAAGGTAGGTAGGCAGGTAGGTAGGTATAGGTCTCGCCAGGGACGTTGGGGGCTAGGCTAGCTGCAGCCATGCTCTGCGGACATAGCAGATACACCCATAGGTAGGTAGGTAGGTAGGTAGGTAGGTAGGTAGGTAGGTAGGTAGGTGGGTAGGTAGGTAAGGTAGGTAGGCAGGTGGGTAGGTATAGGTCTCGCCAGGGACGTTGTGGGCTAGGCTAGCTGCAGCCATACTCTGCGGCCATAGCAGATAGATCCATAGGTAGGTAGATAGTTAGGTAGGTAGGTAGGTAGGTAGGTAGGTGGGTAGGTAGGTAAGGTAGGTAGGCAGGTAGGTAGGTATAGGTCTCGCCAGGGACGTTGTGGGCTAGGCTTGCTGCAGCCATGCTCTGCGGACATAGCAGATAGATCCATAGGTAGGTAGGTAGGTAGGTAAGATAGGTAGGCAGGCAGGTAGGTATAGGTGGGTAGGTAGGTAAGGTAGGTAGGCAGGTAGGTAGGTAGGAAGGTAGGTAGGCAGGCAGGCAGGCAGGTATGTACAGGTGGGTAGATGGGTAGATAGGTAAGGTAGATAGGTAGGTAGGTAAGGTAGGTATATAGATAACTTCTCCGTTTCCTCTGGGACGCTATGCACTAGACTAGCAGCAGCCATGCTCTATATACTATATATGGACTACGAACAGTTACATAGATGAAAAAAAAAAAAAAAAAAAAAAAAAAGAAGAAGAAGAAGAAGAAGGAGAAGAAAAGAAAGAAAAGAAAAGAAAAAAAAGAAAGATAGATAGATAGATATAGATAGACACCTGTACAACAGCAGCGGCGTTTTCCTCTATTTGCTGGTGCGCTACCTTCAGCTCCTGTAGAATTTTATATCATATTACCTTAACATTCAATTACATTACATGGAATATAATACTTCACATTACCTTGCCTGACATTACATTACACTTCATTACATGACATTACACTACATTACATTACATTACATTAGATTACATTAGATTACATTAGATTAGATTAGATTAGATTAGATTACATTACATTACATTACATTACACTTCATTACATAACATTACACTACATGCGATTACGTTACATTAGATTACATTAGATTAGATTAGATTAGATTAGATTACATTACATTACATTACATGCGATTACATGCGATTACATTACATTACATTACATTACATTACACCAGATTCCATTCCGCTCGATTCCGCTCCATTCCACTCCGTTCTACTCCATTCCATTCCATTCTATTCCATTCCATTCCGTTCCATTCCATTCCGATCCAATGCAATCCAATCCATCCTTCCCTTCCCTTCCATTCCATTCTATACCATTCCATTCCATTCCATTCCGTTCCGTTCCATCCCATTCCATTCCATCCCATTCCATCCCATCCCATCCCGTTCCATCCCATCCCATTCCATCCTATTCCATTCCATTCCATCCCATCCCATTCCATTCCACTCCATTCCATTCCATTCCATTCCATCCCATTCCACTCCATCCCATTCCATTCCATCCCATTCCATCCCATTCCATTCCATCCCATTCCATTCCGTCCCATACCATTCCATTCCGTCCCATACCATTCCATTCCATTCCATTCCATCCCATTCCACTCCATTCCATTCCATTCCATCCCATTCCACCCCATTCCATTCTATTCCATCCCATGCCACTCCATCCCATTCCACTCCATCCCATTCCATTCCATTCCAGTCCATTCCATTCCATCCCATTTCCATTCCATTCCATTCCATCCCATCCATTCCATCCCATTCCATTCCATTCCATTCCATCCCATCCATTCCATCCCATTCCACTCCACTCCATTCCATTCCATCCTATTCCACTCCATCCCATTCCACTCCATCCCATCCCATTCCATTCCATTCCATTCCATCCCATTCCACTCCATTCCATCCCATTCCACTCCATCCCATTCCATTCCATTCCATTCCATCCCATGCCATCCCATTCCATCCCATTCCACTCCATTCCATTCCACTCCATCCCATTCCATTCCATCCCATTCCACTCCATCCCATCCCATTCCATCCCATCCCATTCCATCCCATCCCATTCTATTACCTGTTCCAGATTCTTCTTGTCGCGCAATAGCTGCCTCCCTATTTTACGTATAGTATGTATGTATGTATGTATGTATGTATGTATGTATGTACGTATGTATGTATGTATGTATACTTACGTTGCTGATCTTTTTGCTTGAGATCAAGCTGCAGGGAACGACCCTACATACATACATACATACATACATATAGATACATACATACATACGTACATACGTAGGTACATAGATAGATAGATAGATAGATAGATAGATAGATAGATAGATAGATAGATAGATAGATGAAATATCGACTAATGTCAGAAAAAAGGAGCTTCTGATTTCGTCAACCAGGAAGTCTGTGGGTAAAGTATTAACCCGATGCCCAGCTAAGCCGTGATGTTTGCACGGAAGGGACTGATACAGGCAATACCAAAGCTCCCTAGTACCAGGCGGGGCCAGGGCTCGTTCCATAAAGCGCCCCTTGCAGAACGAGCTCCCACCTCCATTACAGAGGGCCCAGTAAGCAGATGGAGTTTCGAGACTGTTCGACAGTCTAGTATAAACCGACAGAGCACTGTGGGTTTTATTCCGGGCTCAACAAGCGAGAAAGGGCACCCTGAGGGAACAGGATTGTGCTTCCCGTCGCTATTTCGGCATGTGACTTATAGGCGTATGGCTAGGCACACATAAGGCACCCCACCACGGGCCCAGCACACCCACACCATCCCCTAATTCTCTGTCTGTCGACAGATGGCACCCATTTCAAAAAATCAAGCCCAAGCGAGGGTCAGTGACACCTCAAGTGGCCTTGGTTCATTCCGTAGAGTAAGTGATAAGATCAACTGATGAAGATAGATAGATAGATAGATAGATAGATAGATAGATAGATACATGCATGCATACATACATACATACATGCATGCATGCATGCATGCATGCATACATACATACATACATACATACATACATACGTATGTACGTACATACATACGCACATCCATCCATCCATCCATCCATCCATCCATACATACATACCTACATACCTACATACATACATACATACATACATACATACATACATACATACATATATACGTACGTACCATACATACATACATACATACATACATACATACATACATACATACATACATACACATACACACATACATACCGCCTCTTTGAGTACGCTGATTTGCTGGTAGTTGTTGACATACATACATACATACACACATACATACCGCCTCTTTGAGCACGCTGATTTGCTGGTTGAGTTCTTGTTGGAGCGCTTTGTACTGAATTGCTTAACACAACGTATATGTATATGTGTGTGTATATGTACATGTATATGTATATGTATATGTATATGTACATGTGTATGTACATGTGTATGTGTATGTGTATGTGTATGTGTATGTATATGTATATGTATATGTATATGTATATGTATATGTATATGTGTGTGTATGTGTATGTATATGTATATGTATATGTATATGTGTATATGTATGTGTATGTGTATGTGTATGTGTATGTGTATGTATATGTATATGTATATGTATATGTATATGTATATGTATATGTATATGCAAATGTATATGTAGCGAAGCAGAAGATAAGAAGACGACATAACGTTAGATTACATAGAGAAGAAGAAGAAGAAGAAGAAGAAGAAGAAGAAGAAGAAGAAGAAGAAGAAGAAGAAGAAGAAGAAGAAGAAGACATAACGTTAGATTACATAAAGAAGAAGAATAAGAAGACATAACGTTAGATCACATAAAGAAGAAGAAGAAGAAGACATAACGTTAGATTACATAAAGAAGAAGAAGAAGACATAATGTTAGATGACATAAAGAACAAGTCACAATATTAGATTACATAACATGTGCTTGTTACCACAACAAAGCACAAGGCATGTATGTATGTATGTATGTATGTATGTATGTATGTATGTATGTATGTATGCATCTTTGTATGTATGTATGTATGTATGTATGTATCTATGTATCTATGTATATACGTATGTATGTATGTAAGATAAGACAACGTTGCATGACATGAGCTTTGCTGATTGATACAAGAAAGCAGAAGTTAAGATAAGACAACGTTAAGCGTGACATGACATGAGATTTGCTGACGGAGTTGTGTCATGTGACCATCGTGTTGGCATATGTTACATAAGGCTAGCCACTCAAATTCGTAGAAAGTTCATCTATCTATCTATCTATCTATCTATCTATCTATCTATCTATCTATCTATCTATCTATCTATCTATCTATCTATCTGTCTGTCT
>WBZZ01000390.1:135000-137500 GCA_019918135.1 Paulinella micropora
GGTCATAAATGAGAAATGGCCAGGCAAGTGACTGGACAGCGTAGTGCTGGTATAGCCAAAATTTCATAAAGCCATTGATCGAGCAGCTATCGATGGCTTGCATAGAAAGAATGAACTTCTTTTGGATTGTTGCACGTTGTTCGTTTTCGCTGAGGTCATGGTAGACAATCCATCCGAGGTCTTTGAAAGGCTTGTCAGCGATGAAGTCAATCGGTTTGCCAGTAATAGTAAGGGCGGGGTCGAAGGGTGGGAACGAGATCGGCAATAATCGTTTGAGACCCTTATAGTCGTCGGCTTTAGTCCAGTATTTGAAAGCAAGGCTTTTGCATTTGGGCGGTTTCGCGGCCATTGTTCTGGACCATGACAGAAATTTGTCGATCATGTTGATGGACGATTGACAGTGTTTCGGGGATCGGCAGTGTAGTTTGAGGTCGTCAGCATAAGCAGCTTCGTGCACGATGACTTCATCTGTTGAGGTCTTATGCTTGAAATGATAACCGTTGTTTTTGGTCAAGGATGATAGGAGGTCAAGGAGTAGGTTGAAAACTATGTTGAAAAGGAGAGGAGAAATGCAGCATCCTTGAAAAACGCCAACAGCAAAAACAAAGGGTTCTGATGACCAATCTTTCCCTTCGATTGTGGCTACTAAGAGTTCGTAGTATAAAAAGATTATGCGAGCAAACATAGGGGGCACGTGGTACCACCAGAGAGCGAACTGGATCAAGTTGTGGTTTACGCTTCCAAAAGCGTTTTGTAGGTCAATCCATGCTATGACCAGTTGGCGATAGTGATCTTTTGCATTTCTGATGGTAGCTTTTGTAGTAGCAATGTGCTCGGGGCATCCTGCAACGTTTAGGAGGAAACCTTTTTGTTTTGCTCTGTCAAAGTACTTGTTATCTAGCAAAAAACTCTCTAGGCGTTTTGACCACAAAGAGAAAAATACCTTACCCGAGCAGCTTGTCAGAGCGATCGGACGATAGTTTGAGGCCTGAAGTGGATCGCCGTCCTTATGAAGGAGGGAGATAGCAGCTTGGGCCCAGCTATTAGCTACATCCGTTGTCCAACACTTGACAATGAGTTTGTGTAAGAAAAGTAAAGCGGTGGGAAGTCTCTTGTAAACAAGGTAGCTAATACCATCTCTGCCAGGGGCTGCACCATTACGCTTGGCAAACACAGATCTTTTGGTTTCCAAGAAGGACGGTGGCTTGAGGTCAAAGGGGACAGTTGGTAGAGGCGGGCGATTCATTTCAGGTAAGGGCACGTAGGTTTGTTCACGATTAGCGTCTTTGTATAGGTTGGGAAAGTAGGAGTCACAGTTTTCTTTGGATAGGGAGGAAGTGGTTTGGGTTGAGGGGGGATGAAACAGATTTTTGGCAAACTTATGAGGGTCAGTTCGGAAGCGTGTATTTGCTTGTCGTTGAGCGGAGCTTAAAGTTGCTTCCTTGAGACGACGGCGGAGGCGGTTTCCGGTCTTCAATAATACTCGCCAAGTTTTTTGCAGGCTTTTTGCAACAGCAGCTGGAATCAAACCTGCCCTTTTGAGATCTCGCAGATGTCTCTTTTGGATCAGTTTTTGTTGTCGGTTCTGCGTGAGTTCTGTTTGGAGCCGGATTACGTGGCGGTTTTTTTCGCTCATGAGTTTGTTCTTGTGTTTTTGTTACCCGTTGTGATATGAAGTCGTAGAGATATCTTTCAAATTTCGCTACTGCTTCGTCACATGACAGGCATTTGATGAGAGAGGAGGGGAGGATGAGAGGGAGTGCGGATTGGAGTTCTTCTTCAATGCCTTTCCATTCGCTTGGTGTTGATGGCAATACCAGGCGTTTTCTTCTTTCGGTTGGTTCTTTCGGGGCACTTCTTGTCCGATGGACGAAATGGGAGTATGTCTCGGCGTCAACACAGTGGGTGGAATCCAGGTTGATAATGCCGGGTTGCGACTTGTAGTCCGGATGGACGTGCGCTTTTGGGCTCTTCTTTTCGAGGAGGCCCGAAAGGTCTTCGTAAGGGTGAACATGAGCAAAATCTTCTCCAGGGGGTTCAGGCGGTGCAGAGCACGCACTGGGAGGGTGACGGCAGATAGATAGATAGATAGATAGATGGATGGATGGATGGATGGATGGATGGATGGATAGATAGATAGATAGATAGATAGATAGATAGATAGATAGATAGATAGATAGATAGATGGATGGATGGATGGATGGATGGATGGATGGATGGATGGATAGATAGATAGATAGATAGATAGATAGATAGATAGATAGATAGATAGATAGATAGATAGATAGATAGATAGATAGATGAAATATCGACTAATGTCAGAAAAAAGGAGCTTCTGATTTCGTCAACCAGGAAGTCTGTGGGTAAAGTATTAACCCGATGCCCAGCTAAGCCGTGATGTTTGCACGGAAGGGACTGATACAGGCAATACCAAAGCTCCCTAGTACCAGGCGGGGCCAGGGCTCGTTCCATAAAGCGCCCCTTGCAGAACGAGCTCCCA
>WBZZ01000391.1:0-17500 GCA_019918135.1 Paulinella micropora
ACACATGTCCAAATAGGGCGCGTATCTTTTGGTCTGTAGATCGATGTGGGCACTCGCTTGTATTATCTTGTGTACGAAAGGAAGATATAACTTGCCGCACTTTGCCGCAGTCTCTGTTTTGGACACTTTCATACAGCTGTATGCATGCATGGTATGAGCTGTGCACCTTTCTTCCGGACTCAGGCCCTGCAGAGTTGCCTCCCACTCTTTGTCTTCCTATAGTCACACGGAAATGCACAACATAGAAAAATGCAGTTCACAACAGTTCTTAGATTGGCAAAAAAGAAGCCCTGTGTGATCATTCACAAGCTTGGTACGACCTTTTCGTTGGCTTCATTCTCACGGTTCAACTCCGCTGCCTTCTGCTGCTCGTACATCTCTGCCATCTTCGCCTGGATCGCTTCTCGTCGCCGTTCCTCTCTTTCTTTCTTCGACAGATTATCACCTTCAATATCTCTGTCAAAACAACATGTCATAGCCACCGAAGTTCTGATTCATTTTGATAGTTGTACGTGATGGTGAATCCGTTGTACACTGCATTCAGCTGCTGCAGACGAGTGTGAGTCAAGCCTTGCGTTTAGCAGTGTGATATTTGGTTAAACTAGGTTATATGACCCCAACCGCAGCAATTACGAGCAAGCAAGCCAACATATCTATGATTGAGACCAATGAGGTAGATCAACAAATGACCAACTAAAGGAACCAGCAAATGTCAGAGTATGTTATTATTTTCATATGCTCGTTCTCGTGGCGGTCTGTAAATGTTGACTTATCGAGAAGCGCAAGCGCAGCCTCCAATCCAGTAACATTGCCTAGCTTGGTGAGACGAGACTTCATCAGCTCTTCCACACGACGATCAAACAGTTTCTTCTTTTCCTAGTCGTGACAACAACAACAACAACAACAACGATAATAATAATAATAATAATAATAATAATAATAATAATAGTGCTTCTCTGTCAATGGCTGATGCAAATCTGCACATGCGCCTCCATCGTCTCACCCGTGAGGGGAGTACGAAGAATTGACGATAGGCTCTAATGACACCCCCGCACGGGCAGTTCCAACACTTCCAGACGGACCGGTATGTTCAATAAAAATACTGGTGGCACCGACGGGAATCGAACTGGCGACAGGGCCCAGATGGTAGAACTTGACCACTGGGCTATCACGGTGTCCAAAATAATAATAATAATAATAACAATAATAATAGTGCTTCTCTGTCAATGGCTGATGCATTTCTGCACATGCGCCTCCATCGTCTCACCCGTGAGGGGAGTACGAAGAATTGACGATAGGCTTTAATGACACCCCCGCAAGGGCAGTTCCAACACTTCCAGACGGACCGGTATGTTCAATGAAAATACTGGTCCAGACGGACCGGTATGTTCAATGAAAATACTGGTGGCACCGACGGGAATCGAACTGGCGACAGGGCCCAGATGGTAGAACTTGACCACTGGGCTATCACGGAGTCCATAAAAATAATAATAATAATAATAATAATAATAATAATAATAATAATAATAATAGTAATAGTCTTCTCTGTAAATGGCGAATGCATTTCTGCACATGTGCCTCCATCGTCTCACCCGCGAGGGGAGTACGAAGATTTGACGATAGGCTCTACTGACACCCCCGCAAGGCAGCTCCAAGCCTTCCAGACAGACCAATACTTTCAAAGAAAATATCCTTTGAAAATACTGGCACCGACGGGAATCGAACTGGCGACAGGTCCCAGATGGTAGACCTTAACCACTGGGCTATCGCGGTGCCACAATAATAATAATAATAATAATAATAATAATAATAATAATAATAATAATAATGATAATAATAATAATAGTGTATCTCCTGCCAATTGCTGAGCCAAAAGGCCATGTGCATCCAGTCCTCCATTCCATAAGGAAAGTCTCCACACCAATCGGTGGAATAAAGGAAGTGACGGCATAGAACATTACTCTAGGAGCTTTATACCAATCAGCCCATGGAAAGGACCGATGGCCTATGTACTCCCTAATAATAATAATAATAATAATAATAATAATAGTGTATCTCCTGCCAATTGCTGAGCCAAAAGGCCATGTGCATCCAGTCCTCCATTCCATAAGGAAAGTCTCCACACCAATCGGTGGAATAAAGGAAGTGACGGCATAGAACATTACTCTAGGAGCTTTATACCAATCAGCCCATGGAAAGGAAATAATAATAATAATAATTTTAATAATAGTGCTTCTCTGTCTATGGCGAATGCATTTCTGCACATGTGCCTCCATCGTCTCACCCGCGAGGGGAGTACGAAGATTTGACGATAGGCTCTACTGACACCCCCGCAAGGCAGCTCCAAGCCTGCCAGACAGACCAATACTTTCAAAGAAAATATCCTTTGAAAATACTGGCACCGACGGGAATCGAACTGGCGACAGGTCCCAGATGGTAGACCTTAACCACTGGGCTATCGCGGTGCCACAATAATAATAATAATAATAATAATAATAATAATGATAATAATAATAATAATAATAATAATAATAATAATAATAATAATAATAATAATAATAATGATAATAATAGTGCTTCTCTGTCAATGGCTGATGCAGATCTGCACATGCGCCTCCATCGTCTCACCCGTGAGGGGAGTACGAAGAATTGACGATAGGCTCTAATGACACCCCCGCACGGGCAGTTCCAACACTTCCAGACGGACCGGTATGTTCAATGAAAATAATGGTGGCACCGACGGGAATCGAACTGGCGACAGGGCCCAGATGATAATAATAATAATAATAATAATAATAATAATAATAATAATAACTAGGGGCTGCGCCAACACCCGAAAGGATGGTTTGCGGTGCGCTTCGGACCGAAGCGCAGCGCCCCCTCCCCCCCCTTTCCTCTTCCTATCGTCCCTTTTCCTCTTATCCTCACACGCACAACTTTTACAGCCTTGGAGCACTCTCAGCCATTCATTGGGCACTACTTTGTCATTACATTCGAATTTCATAATTTCAACTATATCCCTAAAAATGAGCTCGTGACAAGCTTGGGAAAGCACAAAGAATCAGCCTCTAAGCCCCTCTGGCACAACTCCTAGAGCCTTGGAGCATTCTCAGCCAGTCATGTTGGCACTACTTGGCCAAAAACTTCGTAAATCTCTATTTCAACTACCTAGAGCGCGTTCCGAGGTTGTGAAAACCAAAAAATCAGCCTCTCAACCCTTCTGGCACAACTTTGGGAGCCTTGGAGCATTCTCAACCATTCATTTTGGTGCCGGCTAATTCGCTTCGGGTACGTACAATTGCAGGACTGGGGTTCCCGGGGGGGGGGGGGGGGGGGGGGGGGGGGGGGGGGCCGCCGGAGCCCCCCTTTCCACAGTCGACAGGGTACGTTGAATTACCGGAGGTAACCGGCATAACGCAAATATTCACGCGTCCAAAAAATTATAAGCATCAACATCGAGTCTGGTGCTAGCCACCCTGTCAATATCGGCTCCCAACTCCTCCTGGTTCACACAAACCATGTTTATTCCGACGGGCGTGCAGAAAATAGGCTAAAAAACAAGGAATTTTGGCATTCAGGACACTCCCGTAACGCAAATATTTGCGTGAATTCAAAAAAATTATATCAGTATCAACATCGAGTCTGGGGCTAGCAATCCTGCAAATATGAGCCCAACTCCTCGTTCCCACAAACCATGAATTGTTCCGACAGGAGTGCGAAAATGCGCCGGGGGGGGGGGGGGGGTACACAATTTCCAATTCCCCCCTCCCTCAAAACCCCCCACCCCTCCCAACACCTTTCAGGGATAATAATAATAATAATATATATATTGATCTGTCATGGCTGAGCCCGAGGGCCATGCGCCTCCATCCCTCGACCCAACAGGGACTACAGTGAGTATGTTGGGGAGGGAAGAGTGACTCTAACCATCCTGCATAGAAGGCCCCAAAAGGAAGTCCCTACTACCCGCACAGTGTCGGGTACCTTGCAGGAAATCAACTACAAATGATTGATCTTCCCCGCGTGAGAGCTCCACGAGACTGGGTAGGTCCCGCATGGAGGTACTCACAGGGGTAGCAGACATCTCATGCAGTCTGCCAGCGCATGAGGACGTTTTGTGGTAAGTATCTGGGACGCCTCGAAACCCGTCACCACCCTAGATCGCGGAATGTAAATACCCCTTTGATCCCACGTGGTGTATGTCTTACAAAAAACAACACAACGACATGGCCTCGGAACCAACACAACAACATAGCCTCGGAACCCACATCGACATAGCCTCGGAACCCACACAACAACAGAGCCTCGGAACCAACACAACAACATAGCCTCGGAACCAACACAACATCATAGCCTCGGAGCCAACACAACGACATAGCCTCGAAACCAGAGGGAAGAGGCCCAACCACCTCCTCTTCCCGTGGGGTGCCATACTGTGCATCCCTCCATAATAATAACAATAATAATAATAATAATAATAATAATAATAATAATAATAATAATAACAATAATAGTGTATCTCCTGCCAATTGCTGAGCCAAAAGGCCATGTGCATCCAGTCCTCCATTCCATAAGGAAAGTCTCCACACCAATCGGTGGAATAAAGGAAGTGACGGCATAGAACATTACTCTAGGAGCTTTATACCAATCAGCCCATGGAAAGGACCGATGGCCTATGTACTCCCTAGATAACAATAATAATAATAATAATAATAATAGTGCTTCTCAGTCAATGGCGAATGCATTTCTGCACATGTGCCTCCATCGTCTCACCCGCGAGGGGAGTACGAAGATTTGACGATAGGCTCTACTGACACCCCCGCAAGGCAGCTCCAAGCCTGCCAGACAGACCAATACTTTCAAAGAAAATATCCTTTGAAAATACTGGCACCGACGGGAATCGAACTGGCGACAGGTCCCAGATGGTAGACCTTAACCACTGGGCTATCGCGGTGCCACGTAATAATAATAATAATAATAATAATAATAATAATAATAATAATAATAATAA
Organism: Paulinella micropora; assembly: GCA_019918135.1. NCBI lineage: Eukaryota > Cercozoa > Imbricatea > Euglyphida > Paulinellidae > Paulinella > Paulinella micropora. The sequence goes on from WBZZ01000391.1 coordinate 5,012, forward strand.
TAATAGTGCTTCTCTGTCAATGGCTGATGCAAATCTGCACATGCGCCTCCATCGTCTCACCCGTGAGGGGAGTACGAAGAATTGACGATAGGCTCTAATGACACCCCCGCAAGGGCAGTTCCAACACTTCCAGACGGACCGGTATGTTCAATGAAAATACTGGTGGCACCGACGGGAATCGAACTGGCGACAGGGCCCAGATGGTAGAACTTGACCACTGGGCTATCACGGTGTCCAGATAATAATAATAATAATAATCATAATAATAATAATAATAATAATAATAATAATAATAATAATAATAATAATAATAATAGTAATAGTGCTTCTCTGTCAATGGCTGATGCATTTCTGCACATGCGCCTCCATCGTCTCACCCGTGAGGGGAGTACGAAGAATTGACGATAAGCTCTAATGACACCCCCGCAAGGGCAGTTCCAACACTTCCAGACGGGCCGGTATGTTCAATGAAAATACTGGTCCAGAAATAGACCGGTATGTTCAATGAAAATACTGGTGGCACCGACGGGAATCGAACTGGCGACAGGGCCCAGATGGTAGAACTTGACCACTGGGCTATCACGGTGTCCATAATAATAGTAATAATAATAATAATAATAATAATAATAATAATAATAATAATAATAATAATGATAATATTGTATTGATCTGTCATGGCCGAGCCCAAGGGCCGTGCGCCTCCATCCCTCGACCCAACAGTCACAACAGTGAATGTTGGGGAGGGAAGAGTGACTCTAACTATCCCTGAATAGCAACCCGCTCGGCGTGTCGGGTACCTTGCAGGGAATCAACTTCAAATGATTGATGTTCCCTATGAGAGAGTTCACAATAAGTCGAATGGAGGTACTCAAGGGGTAGCAGACATTTAATTTATGAGAGAGATCACAAGACTGGGTATAAGTCGAATGGAGGTACTCAAGGGGTAGCAGACATTTAATTTCATGCGGCCTGCCAGCGCATGAGGACATTTTGCGGTAAGTGTCTGAGACTCCTCGAAACCTGTCACCACCCTAGATCTCGGAATGTATATACCCCTTGGACCCCACGTGGTGTATGTCTTATAAAAACAACACAACAACATAGCCTCGGAACCAGTGGGAAGAGGCCCAACCACCTCCTCTTCCCGTGGGGTGCCATACTGTGCACCCCTCCATGATAATAATAATAATAATAATAATAATAATAATAATAATAATAATAATATAATAATAACAATAATAATAATAATAATAATAGTATAATAATAATAGTATAATAATAATAATAATAATAATGATAATAATAATAGTAATAGTAATAATGATAATAATAATAATAATAATAATAATAATAATAATAATATATATATTGATCTGTCATGGCTGAGCCCGAGGGCCATGCGCCTCCATCCCTCGACCCAACAGGGACTACAGTGAGTATGTTGGGGAGGGAAGAGTGACTCTAACCATCCTGCATAGAAGGCCCCAAAAGGAAGTCCCTACTACCCGCACAGTGTCGGGTACCTTGCAGGAAATCAACTACAAATGATTGATCTTCCCCGCGTGAGAGCTCCACGAGACTGGGTAGGTCCCGCATGGAGGTACTCACAGGGGTAGCAGACATTTCATGCGGTCTGCCAGCGCATGAGGACGTTTTGTGGTAAGTATCTGGGACGCCTCGAAACCCGTCACCACCCCTAGATCGCGGAATGTAAATACCCCTTTGATCCCACGTGGTGTATGTCTTATAAAAAACAACACAACGACATGGCCTCGGAACCAACACAACAACATAGCCTCGGAACCCACATCGACATAGCCTCGGAACCCACACAACAACAGAGCCTCGGAACCAACACAACAACATAGCCTCGGAACCAACACAACAACATAGCCTCGGAGCCAACACAACGACATAGCCTCGAAACCAGTGGGAAGAGGCCCAACCACCTCCTCTTCCCGTGGGGTGCCATACTGTGCACCCCTCCATAATAATAATAATAATAATAATAATAATAATAATAATAATAATAATAATAATAGGCTTCCTCAGACTATAGCATCAGATCCAGATCCTGGACATGTGCCTCCATTAATAATAATAATAATAATAATAATAATAATAATAATAATAACAAGAATAATAATAATAATAATAATAATAATAATAATAGTGCTTCTCTGTCAATGGCTGATGCATTTCTGCATATGCGCCTCCATCGTCTCACCCGTGAGGGGAGTACGAAGAATTGACGATAGGCTCTAATGACACCCCCGCAAGGGCAGTTCCAACACTTCCAGACGGGCCGGTATGTTCAATGAAAATACTGGTCCAGACGGATCGGTATGTTCAATGAAAATACTGGTGGCACCGACGGGAATCGAACTGGCGACAGGGCCCAGATGGTAGAACTTGACCACTGGGCTATCACGGTGTCCAAAATAATAATAATAATAATAATAATAATAATAATAATAATAATAATAATAATAATAATAATAATAATAATAGACTTATCAGTCAATTGGCCTTTGATCCTGTCGGACATGTGCCTCCATTGGTAGCACGGGGCCGTTCGGTGACGCGGCTCCGCTCCAAAGACTCGAATAATAATAATAATAATAATAATAATAATAATAATAATAATAATAATAATAATAGTGCTTCTCTGTCAATGGCTGATGCAAATCTGCACATGCGCCTCCATCGTCTCACCCGTGAGGGGAGTACGAAGAATTGACGATAGGACACCCCCGCAAGGGCAGTTCCAACACTTCCAGACGGACCGGTATGTTCAATGAAAATACTGGTGGCACCGACGGGAATCGAACTGGCGACAGGGCCCAGATGGTAGAACTTGACCACTGGGCTATCACGGTGTCCACAATAATAATAATAATAATAATAATAATAATAATAATAATAATAGTGGTGTATCTCCTGCCAATTGCTGAGCCAAAAGGCCATGTGCATCCAATCCTCCATTCCATAAGGAAAGTCTCCACACCAATCGGTGGAATAAAGGAAGTGACGGCATAGAACATTACTCTAGGAGCTTTATACCAATCAGCCCATGGAAAGGAACCGATGGCCTATGTACTCCCTAATAATAATAATAATAATAATAACAATGACTAGGGGCTGCGCCAACACCTGAAAGGATGATTTGCCTCGGGCTGGGGTTCCCGGGGGGAGGGCCCCCCCGGACCCTCCCTGTCCCGTCGACAGGGTACGTTCAATTTCTGGAGGTACCAGCAGAACGCAAGTGTAAGCTCTGGTGGCACAAAAACCTAAAATCTCTGGTTGTTGTGCCACCCGCCACCAAAATTTTTTATCTCTGAAGAGAGCGCACCGAGAGGTGAGGTACACCAAACATCAGCCTCAAACTCCCTCAGGTGGCGCCTGGTGGCGCAAAACATCAATTTTCCTGTGTATGCCACCCGGCGAAGCAATTTTTATATTTTCGAAGAGAGCTCATCAAGAAGTGTCAGATACACCAAATATCAGCCGCTAACTCCCTCTGGTGTGCGCAAACGGCGCCTGGTGGCACAAGACCTCCGTTTTCTGGTGTGGGTGCCACCCGCGACCAAAACGGGTACGTACAAACCGGGCTGGGGTTCCCGGGGGGAGGGCCCCCCGGACCCCCCCTTTCCGGTACGTTCAATTGCCGGAGGGCGCCTGGTGGCACAAGACCTCAATTTTCTGGTGTGGGTGCCACCCGTGACCAAAACGGGTACGTACAACCACCGGCTGGGGTTCCCGGGGGGGGGGGGGGGGGGGGCGGACCCCCCCTTTCCCGTCGACGGCATTCAGGACACTCCCGTCACGCAAATATTTGCGTGAATTCCAAAAAAACTATATCAGCATCAAGATCGAGTCTGCTGCTAACCCTGCCAATATGAGCTCCCAAGTCCTCCTGCTTCACACAAACCATGATTTATTCCGATTAGAGAGCAGAAAATAGGCTAGAAAAACAAGGAATTTTGGCATTCAGGACACTCCCATAACGCAAATATTTGCGTGGATTCCAAAAAAATTATATCAGCATCAAGATCGAGTCTGGGGCTAGCCACCCTGTCAATATGAGCTCCCAACTCCTCCTGGTTCACACAAACCATGATTTACTCCGACGAGGGTGCAGAAAATAGGCTTAAAAAACAAGGAATTTTCGCACTCAGGACACTCCCCTAACGCAAATATTTGCGTGAAATCCAAAGAAATCATATCAGCATCAAGAACGAGTCTGGCGCTAGACACCCTGTCAATATGAGCTCCCAACTCCTCCTGGTTCACACAAACCATGATTTATTCCGACAGGGGTGCAAAAATCCGGGGGGACGGGGTACACAATTTTCATTTCCCCCCTCCCCCCAAACCCCCCAACCCCTTCTCCAACACCTTTCAGGGATAATAATAATAATAAATTAATTAATTAATTAGTTAATAAATAATAATAATAATAATAATAATAACAATAATAGTGCTTCTCTGTCAATGGCTGATGCAAATCTGCACATGCGCCTCCATCGTCTCACCCGTGAGGGGAGTACGAAGAATTGACGATAGGCTCTAATGACACCCCCGCACGGGCAGTTCCAACACTTCCAGACGGACCGGTATGTTCAATGAAGATACTGGTGGCACCGACGGGAATCGAACTGGCGACAGGGCCCAGATGGTAGAACTTGACCACTGGGCTATCACGGTGTCCAAATAACAATAATAATAATAATAATAATAATAATAATAATAATAATAATAATAATAATAATAATAATAATAATAATGATAATAATGATAATAAATAAATAAATAAATAAAAATGTAAATAAAAATACTAATAAACATAATAATAATAATAATAATAATAATAATAATAATAATAATAATAATAATAATAATAATAATAATAATAATAATAATAATAATAATAATTAGTGTATCTCCTGCCAATTGCTGAGCCAAAAGGCCATGTGCATCCAGTCCTCCATTCCATAAGGAAAGTCTCCACACCAATCGGTGGAATAAAGGAAGTGACGGCATAGAACATTACTCTAGGAGCTTTATACCAATCAGCCCATGGAAAGGACCGATGGCCTATGTACTCCCTAATAATAATAATAATAATAATAATAATAATAATAATAATAATAATAATAATAATAATAATAATAGTGCTTCTCTGTCAATGGCTGATGCAAATCTGCACATGCGCCTCCATCGTCTCACCCGTGAGGGGAGTACGAAGAATTGACGATAGGCTCTAATGACACCCCCACACGGGCAGTTCCAACACTTCCAGACGGACCGGTATGTTCAATGAAGATACTGGTGGCACCGACGGGAATCGAACTGGCGACAGGGCCCAGATGGTAGAACTTGACCACTGGGCTATCACGGTGTCCAATAATAATAATAATAATAATAATAATAATAATAGTGCTTCTCTGTCAATGGCTGATGCATTTCTGCACATGCGCCTCCATCGTCTCACCCGTGAGGGGAGTACGAAGAATTGACGATAAGCTCTAATGACACCCCCGCAAGGGCAGTTCCAACACTTCCAGACGGGCCGGTATGTTCAATGAAAATACTGGTCCAGACGGATCGGTATGTACAATGAAAATACTGGTGGCACCGACGGGAATCGAACTGGCGACAGGGCCCAGATGGTAGAACTTGACCACTGGGCTATCACGGTGTCCAAATAATAATAATAATAATAATAATAATAATAGTGCTTCTCTGTCAATGGCTGATGCATTTCTGCACATGCGCCTCCATCGTCTCACCCGTGAGGGGAGTACGAAGAATTGACGATAAGCTCTAATGACACCCCCGGAAGGGCAGTTCCAACACTTCCAGACGGGCCGGTATGTTCAATGAAAATACTGGTCCAGAAATAGACCGGTATGTTCAATGAAAATACTGGTGGCACCGACGGGAATCGAACTGGCGACAGGGCCCAGATGGTAGAACTTGACCACTGGGCTATCACGGTGTCTAATAATAATAATAATAATAATAATAATAATAATAATAATAATAATAATAATAATAATAATAATAATAATAATAATAATAACTAGGGGCTGCGCCAACACCTGAAGGATGGTTTACCGGTGCGCGAACGCACCAAACCCCGCCAGCCCCACTTCTTATCAATTTTTGGAGGGCCCCCGACTCGATGTTGATGCTGGTACAATTTTTTTGGAATTCACGCAAATATTTGTGTTAGGGCAGTGTCCTGACTGCCAAAATTCCTTGTTTTTTTGGCCTTTTTTTGCACCCCCCATCGGAATAAATCATGGTTTGTGTGAAGCAGGAGGAGTTGGGAGCTCATATTGGCAGGGTGGTTAGCCCCAGACTCGATCTTGATGCTGATATGAATTTTTTGGAATTCACGCAAATATTTGCGTTAGGGGAGTGTCCTGAATGCCAAATTTCCTTGTTTTTTCGCACCCCAATCGGAATAAATCATGGTTTGTGTGAACCAGGAGGAGTTGGGAGCTCATATTAACAGGGTGGCTAGCCCCAGATTCGATGTTGATGCTGATATAATTTCTTTGGAATTCACGCAAATATTGCGTTAGGGCAGTGTCCTCAATGCCTAAATTCCTTGCTTTTTTAGCCTTTTTTTGCACCCCCATCGGAATAAATCATGGTTTATGGCAACGAGGCGGAGTTGGGAGCTCATATTTGCAGGATGGCTAGCCCCAGACTCGATCTTGATGCTGGTATAACTTTTTTGGAATTCACGCAAATATTTGCGTTAGGGGAGTGTCCTGAATGCCAATTCCTATTTTTTTGGCAGCACTTGCCGGTGCCTCCGGCAATTGAACGTACCCTGTCGACGGGGCAGGGGGGGGTCCGGGGCCCTTCCCCCGGGAACCCCAGCCCTGTGATAGTACGTACCCGTTCTGGTCGCGGGTGGCACCTACACCTGAAAATTGAGGTTTTTTTGCCACCAGGCGCCCTTTGCGGCACCCCTGCCAATATGAGCTCCCAACTCCTCGTTCCCACAAACCATGATTTATTCCGACAGGGGTGCGGAAATGCTGGGGGGGAGGGGGGTGGACGGGGTACACAAATTTCATCCCCCCACCTCCCTTGACCAATACCTTTCACGGATAATAATAATAACTAGGGGCTGCGCCAACACCTGAAAGGATGGTCTGCGGTGCGCTTCGCGCACCCCCCCCCCCCCCCCCCCCCCCCCCCCCCCACACACACCCCTTCCACAGGGTTCCGGGGGGGAGAGCCCCCCGGACCCCCCCCTTCCCCGTCGACAGGGTACGTTCAAGTGCCGGAGGTACCAGCAGATCGCAAATGTAAGCTCTGGTGGCACAAAACCTATAATCTCTGGTTTTTGTGCCACCCGCCACCGAAACTTTTTTATCTCCGAAGAGAGCGCACCTAGAGGTGTCGGGTACACCAAACATCAGCCATAAACTCCCTCGGGTGTGCGAAAACGGCGCCTGGTGGCGCAAAAACCTCAATTTTCCGGTGTGTAGGCCACCCGGCGCCACAATTTTTACATTTTCGAAGAGAGCTCATCAAGAAGTGTCAGGTGCACCAAATAACAGCCGCTAACTCCCTCTGGTGTGCGCGGCTGGTGGCAGAAGACCTCAATTTTCTGGTGTGGGTGCCACCCGTGACCAAAACGGGTACGTACAACCACCGGCTGGGGTTCCCGGGGGGGGGGGGGGGGGCGGACCCCCCCTTTCCCGTCGACGGCATTCAGGACACTCCCGTCACGCAAATATTTGCGTGAATTCCAAAAAAACTATATCAGCATCAAGATCGAGTCTGCTGCTAACCCTGCCAATATGAGCTCCCAAGTCCTCCTGCTTCACACAAACCATGATTTATTCCGATTAGAGAGCAGAAAATAGGCTAGAAAAACAAGGAATTTTGGCATTCAGGACACTCCCATAACGCAAATATTTGCGTGGATTCCAAAAAAATTATATCAGCATCAAGATCGAGTCTGGGGCTAGCCACCCTGTCAATATGAGCTCCCAACTCCTCCTGGTTCACACAAACCATGATTTACTCCGACGAGGGTGCAGAAAATAGGCTTAAAAAACAAGGAATTTTCGCACTCAGGACAGTCCCCTAACGCAAATATTTGCGTGAAATCCAAAGAAATCATATCAGCATCAAGAACGAGTCTGGCGCTAGACATCCTGTCAATATGAGCTCCCAACTCCTCCTGGTTCACACAAACCATGGTTTATTCCGATTGGGGTGCGAAAAAAAAACAAGGAATTTTGGCATTAAGGACACTCCCCTACGCAAATATTTGCGTGAATTCCAAAAAAATCATATCAGCATCAAGATCGAGTCTGGGGCTAACCACCCTGCAAATATGAGCTCCGAACTCCTCCTCGTTCCCACAAATCATGATTTATTCCGACAGGGGTGCCGAAATGGGGTGGGGGTGGGGTACACAATTTTCATTTTCCCCCTCCCCCCAAACCCCCCACCCCTCATTCTCACATGCACAACTTTTACAGCCTTGGAGCAATCTCAGCCATTCATTTTCGTACCGGCAAATTCGCTTCGGGTACGTACAATTACAGGGCTGCGGTTCCCGTGGGGAGGGCCCCCGGACCCCCCCTTTCCACAGTCGACAGGGTACGTTAAATCGCCGGAGGTAACCAGCATAAACCCTTCCGGCACAACTCTTAAAGCCTTGGAGCATTCTCAGCCATTCATTTAGGTGCCGGCTAATTCGCGTGGGGTACGTACAATTGCCGGGCTGGGGTTCCCGAGGTGAGGGCCCCCCGGACCCCCCCTTCCCGGTCGAACGTTGCATTGCCGGAGGTACCAGCAGAACGCAAGTGTAAGCCCCGGTGCCACAAACAACCGAAAATCTCTGGTTTTTGTGCCACCCGGAACCAAAACTGTTTGATCTCCGAAGAGAGCTCACCGAGAGGTGCCTTTTACACCAGACATCAGCCTCAACTCCCTCTGGTGTGCGCGAATGGCGCCTGGTGGCGCAAAGCCCTGATTTTTTTATTTTTACGCCACCCGGCACCACAGTTTTTACATTTTTCGAAGAGAGCTCATCAAGAAGTGTCAGGTACACCAAATATCAGCCACTAAATCCCTCTGGTGTGCGCAAACGGCGCGGCGCCTGATGGCACAAGACCTCAATTTTCTGGTTTGTGTGCCACCCACGACCAAAACGGGTACGCACTATTGCAGGGCTTGGGCTCCCGGGGGGAGGGCCCCGAACCACCCCTTCCCCGTCGACAGGGTACGTTCAATTGCCGGAGGTACCGGCAAGTACTCCCAAAAAACAAGGAATTTCGGCATTCAGGACACTCCCCTAACGCAAATATTTGCGTTAATTCCAAAAAAATTATATCATCATCAAGATCGACTCCGGTGCTAGCCACCCTGTCAATATGAGCTCCCAACTCCTGGTTCCCACAAATTATGATTTATTCCGATGGGAGAGCAGAAAATAGGCTAAAAAAACAAGGAATTTTGGTATTCAGGACACTCCCCTAACGCAAATATTTGCGTGAATTCCAAATAAACTATATCAGCATCGAAATCGAGTCTGGGGCTAGCCTCGCTGTCATTATGAGCTCCCAACTCCTCCTGGTTCACACAAACCATGATTTATTCCGATAGGGGTAGAAAAAAAACAAGGAATTTTGGCATTCAGGTACTCCCCTAACGCAAATATTTGCGTGAAGTTCAAAAAAATCATATCAGCACCAACATCGAGTCTGGGGCTAGCCCACCCTGCAAATATGAGCTCCCAACTCCTCCTCGTTCCCACAAACCATGATTTATTCCGACGGGGGTGCGAAAATGCGGATGGGGGGAGGGGTACACAATTTCCATCTTCAACCTGCACAACTTTTACAGCCTTGGAGCAATCTCACATGCACAAAGCCTTGGAGCAATCTCAGCCATTCATTTTGGTGCCAGCGAATTCGCGTCGGGTACGTATGTTCCCGGGGGGGAGGGCCCCCCGGACCCCCCCCTTTCCAAAGATGACAGGGCACGTTCAATCGCCGGAGGTAACCGACATAAACCCTTCCGGCACAACTCTTACAGCCTTGGAGCATTCTCAGCCATTCATTTAGGTGCCGGCTGATTCGCGTAGGGTACGTACAATTGCCGGGCTGGGGTTCCCGGGTAGAGGGCCCCCCCGACCCCCTTCCCGTCGACAGGGTACGTTCAATTGCCGGAATTACCAGCAGAACGCAAGTGTAAGCTCTGGTGGCACAAAAACCTACAACTCTGGTTTCTGTGCCACCCGGGACCAAAACTTTTGGATCTCCGAAGAGAGCTCACCGAGAGGTGTCGGGTAAACAAAACATCAGCCTCAAACTTTCTCTGGTGTGTGCGAACGGCGCCTGGTGGCGCAAAGCCCTGATTTTTTTGTTTTTACGCCACCCGGCATCACACATTTTATAGTTTCGAAGAGAGCTCATCAAGAAGTGTCAGATATACCAAATATCAGCCGCTAAATTCCTCGGTGTGCGCAAACGGCGCCTGGTGGCACAAAGACATCAATTTTCTGGTGTGTGTGCCACCCGCGACCAAAATGGGTACGTACAATATCAGGGCTGGGGTTCCCGGGGGGAGGCCCCCCGGACCCCCCCTTCCCCGTCGACAGGGTGCGTTCAATTGCCGGATGTACCGGCAAGTACTCCCAACATAACAAGGAATTTCGGCATACGACACTCTTCTAACGCAAATATTGGCGTGAATCCCAAATTTTTTTTACCAGCATCAACATCGAATCTGGGGCTAGCCATCCTGCAAATATGAGCTCCCAACTCCTCTCGGTTCACACAAACCATGATTTATTCCGACAGGGGTACGGGAAATAGGCTTAAAAAAAAAAAAAAAAAAAAAAAAAAAAAAAAAAAAAAAAAAAAAAGGAATTTTGGCATTCAAGACACTCCCTTAACGCAAATATTTGCGTGAATTCCAAAGAAATTACATAAGAATCAACATCGAGTCTGTGACTAGCCACCATGCCAATATGAACTCCCAACTCCTCCTGGTTCACACAAACCATGATTTATTCCGACAGGGGTGCGAAAAAAAACAAGGAATTTTGGCATTCAGGACACTTCCCTAACGCAAATATTTGCGTGAATTATAAAAATCATATCAGCATCAACATCGAGTCTGGGGCTAGCCACCCTGCAAATATGAGCTCCCAACTCTTCATGGTTCCCACAAACCATGATTTATTCCAACGGGTGCGGAAAAGGGGGGGGGGGGTATACAATTTCCATTTTCCCCCTCCCCCCAAACCCCCCACCCCCTACTCCCAACACGTTTCAGGGATAATAATAATAATAATAATAATAATAATAATAATAATAATAATAATAATAATAATAATAATAATAGTGCTTCTCTGTCAATGGCTGATGCATTTCTGCACATGCGCCTCCATCGTCTCACCCGTGAGGGGAGTACGAAGAATTGACGATAGGCTCTAATGACACCCCCGCAAGGGCAGTTCCAACACTTCCAGACGGACCGGTATGTTCAATGAAAATACTGGTCCAGACGGACCGGTATGTTCAATGAAAATACTGGTCCAGACGGACCGGTATGTTCAATGAAAATACTGGTGGCACCGACGGGAATCGAACTGGCGACAGGGCCCAAATGGTAGAACTTGACCACTGGGCTATCACGGTGTCCAATAATAATAATAATAATAATAATAATAATAATAATAATAGTGCTTCTCTGTCAATGGCTGATGCAAATCTGCACATGCGCCTAATAATAATAATAATAATAATAATAATAATAATAATAATAATAATAATAATAATGATAATAATGCTAATACTAATACTAATACTAATACTAATAATAATAATAAGGGGCTGCGCCAACACCTGAAAGGATGGTTTGCGGTGCGCGAACGCACCACCCCCCCCCCCGGGCTGGGGTTCCCGGGTGGATGGCCCCCGGACCCTCCCTTCCCCGTCGACAGGGTAGGTTCCATTGCCGGAGGTACCGGCAGAATGCAAATGTAAGCTCTGGTGGCACAAAAAACCTAAAATCACTGGTTTTTGTGCCACCCGGCACCAGATTTTTTTGGATCTCCGGAGAGAGCTCATCGAGAGGTGTCGGGTACACCAAACATCAGCCTCAAACTCCCTCTGTGCGCGGACGGCGCCTGGTGGCGCAAAACTTGAATTTTCTGGTTTTTACGCCACCTGGCACCACAATGCTTATATTTTCGAAGAGAGCTCATCAAGAAGTGTCAGATACACCAAATATGAGCCGCTAACTCCCTCTGGTGTGCGCAAACGGCGCCTAGTGGCAAAAAAGACTTCCATTTTCTGGTTTGGGTGCCACCCGCGACCAAACGGGTACATACTATTGCACGGCTTGGGTTCCCGGGGGGAGGGCCCCCCGAAGCCCCCCTTCCCCGTCGACAGGGTTCGTTAAATTGCCGGAGGTACCGGCAAGTACTCCCAAAAA
>WBZZ01000391.1:20000-25000 GCA_019918135.1 Paulinella micropora
GGCTCGCCGTCAGCACCGATTTTGACGCCTTTGGCAGCCAGCTTGGCTGCCATGATCGATTTCACCTTGGCGTCGAAGCCAGACTTATCCTGCCAAGAGATGCCAAACATCTGATTTCGTTTCTCTACTGGCGGAACAATATTGAGGTTCGCATTATTGCAGGGAGACCTCCAAATCGTCGTCGAGAATATTTCCGTCCGCGTCCACCTGCAGAAATAAAAGGACTGGTCATTCGCCTACAATTACATTTTGTAGCAATAAGTAGTGTAGGCTGAACATGAAAAAAGTTTTCAAGGTTGGGAATGAGGCCTTCGATGGAAATGGATGTATCGAACAAGACCTTGATCCCCTTCGCCGCCAGCTTCTCTGCCATAATGCGCTTGACTCGCTCCTGGTATTTCTTCTTGCGCTCCTCTGGGGACAGCTCCTCGCTATCGTCCGCTACGGGCAGACATTTGATATACGATGGGATACCATATCTCGGCACGCCTCGTCTGCCGTAGTTAGATTTAGTGTTCTCGTACCTAGAGAGGTGTCGTCTATATTGATGCCCTTTTCTGCCAATTTCTTGCGCATGATTTCCTTGACACGCGCATCGAATGCCTTCTTTTGCTCCTCCTATAAAACCCATGTGCATCATGGAGCGGAAGTGTTTGCAAGAAAGACGAGGAATCAACGCAAGAAATGGAAGGAGAATAAAAAGCGAAACACAGAAGCAAAGTTCTCGCGTGTAAGGGCCTCAGGGCTTAACTAAGTTAGCTAATTGGCTGACTCACCTCTGAAAGCTCTGCGGTACCCATGGCGTCTGGATCGATACCCTAAAGGAACGACAAACACAACTATGCTAGGCGATGTATTGGATTGAAAAGGCCATACGAGCGATAAGTGAGATATGAGCAACGCGGATGGTCCACAAAATACAACTTTGCAACCAAAAGAAAGCAGGGTTCGCTACCTTTGCTTTGAGCTTTTCCCTCATTATTTGCTGCACGCGTTCTTTCATTTCCCTTTCTCGTTCTTCTGGCGTCTTTTCGTTTGGATCGTCTAGTGACAGGTCGCCCTCTATGTACTCCAGACCTTGCGCCTGAAATGAAATTTTTTTTGTGAATGAGCCTCGAATCGGGGTGGCAGAATGAAGGAGGCGTTGACTTTCATATTTGCCTTGGCGATCTCGGCAACGCGTGCTGAAAAGCTATCATCCTCCACCTGCTCACAGACGGCACCTCAATATACAAGTTAAGCAACAACAAAACATCACAATGACAACAAAATCATACAACACACAAGGCGATACGAGAAAAATTGCGTATGATGTTGTTTAGATTGTTGCCTGGATGTTTTCGTCCATGTCGAGTCCCTTCGCCTTCAGCTTTTCGCGCATCAATTCCTTGACGCGGTCCTTATATGCTGGCGCTGTCGTTGCCGTGTCAAACTTCTGATTTGGATCTATGCCTTGCGCGCGCAGTGTGGCATCTGTAAGCTCCTTAAGGCGAGCGTCCTTACGCTTCTTAGCCTCCTCGGGCGATTCGACCTCGCCGAGCGCCATCTTGCGGACCTGGTCCTCGGGCAGCTCGATGCCCTCTGCTGCCAGCTGCTCCTTCATGATACGCACCAGCCGCTCCTCGTCCTGCTTCTTGCGATCTGCCTCACTCATGCTATACTTATCCACCAGCGCAAGAGCCTTGTCCCCGCCTCCTGCCAAGTCCTTAGTGTCATCACTTTCGGTTGTGAAGCTCTGCCCTCCAACTTTTATCGAAAAATCCATACCACCCATCATTTTCTTCATTTTCTCGGCTAGTGCTTTTTTGCGCTCAGCTTCAGTGGGTTGTTTGTCTTCCTCTTCCTCTTCCTGCTTGGGAGCTTCAATCTTGCCAAAACCCAAAGCCTTCATGCGCTCGTCGAATTCCTTCTTTTTTTCTTCTGCCGTCTTTTCCTGATGGCATAACCGAACAGAGAAATCAATAAGAGTTAGATAAAGTTGCGTAAAAAATGCTGCATGAATAGTTGAGCTTGGTGTTCTCCACTGATGGACCTTGATTGGAGTGAAGGCGGACGTCAAAAGTCCACTCGTAGATCCTAGCAGCGCGGAAAGGGACTGTGATGCCTCGTCTTTGCTTTTGGTTCCACTGCCAAGCTCACTGTTCTTGGTCAGAAAGGCCGCTCCTGCTTTGTGACTGCACAGAAAATGGATAAATAAAATGTAGACACATATTGCGGAGAATTCATAAACACCATTAGAGCATGCGGGATGGGGGCCAAACATATAGACTGGTTGATTGATGGCTATCTTTGTGTTAGTTTACGTGTCGCCAAGTACGTCTTGGATTCGATCTGTGAACTCGGATTTCTTCTGGTCTGAGCTCTTGAATGGCTCATCCGAGAGCAAAGAGGAAGCTGCGAATAGAGAAGTGCCCTGAAAAACACATCGCGTACATGTTTATTGTTTGGTGCGCTGGAGTTACTTACGGCAAAAATGGAAGCACCCGCCAGTAGGCTACCAAAGGGATTGGAGGAGTCGCCTGAAAGAGAGTGATAATATAGCTAAACGTACATGAAGCCAAATGTCAACAAATTCTGTGTGTACAGAAAACAGGTGGAGCGATGATGTGATGGGTTCTTTCAAGCGCTGCAATGTCCCAAAAAGACCACCTGTTTCTTTGGCGCTTTCTGTTGCCACTGTGCTCTTGTACCTAACGAACAACAACACATCAGACAAACGCAGTGGACGATATTGGGCACGACGGATGCAGAAAGAATGCCAAGACTTACTGGTCCACGAGCTTGTCTGCCCGCGTGGATATATCCTTGGCGGTCTCCGAAGAGGTCTTAGTGGGGGGCGTTGAGGCTGCTCCCTGCAAACGACAAAAGGAACATTGTAGCCAGTGATGAGCACATTGGCTGTCTTCTGTCTACTTAATCTTTGGTTTTAGGCTTGTTGCAACCTGCTCATGTCTACATTCACTGTTTAAATGAGAAAGGAGCTGTTCCGAGGTCAACCGGATTGAGTAGGTCTCCAAAAATAGAGGAACTTCCAAAGATCGACGAGGCGGAAAACGCGTTAGGATCTTTGGCGGCTGGCGCCCTTTTCTCTTCTTTCACCAGCGCGGAAGTGGACGCCTGCACAGCAGCCAGAGCGCCGTCGCAAGTTGCCCCATGAGGAAACAGTGATGTTAAGTTGGAATTTTGAAAAGTTGAGTGACAAACCTGTGTGTTGAGGATGGACTGCATGTCCGCAAAAAGTGAATTCCCTGCAACATGTATGTGAACTTAAGACTCCCACCAGCCCAGGTAACAGCAGAAATCAGAAGACGAGTGGAGCACGGGTGAAAAGCAGCGAAAAATGGTGAAGCCTTGTGGGTCAGGGTTAGGGTTAGTAGACAAGAGTATCATGATTAGAGGTAGCAGTATTTGCTATCGCAGTAGTAGTAGTAGTAGTAGTAGCAGCAGCAGCAGCAGCAGCAGCAGTAGTAGTAGCAGTAGTAGTAGTAGTAGTAGTAGTAGTAGTAGTAGTAGTAGTAGTAGTAGGAGAGGAGGAGGAGGAGAAGGAGGAGGAGGAGGAGGAGGAGGAGTAAGAGGAAGAGGAATTGGAAGAGGAAGAGAAGTAGAGCAAGAGGAAGAAGAAGAGGAAGAAGAGGAAGAAGAAGAAGAAGAAGAAGAAGAAGAAGAAGAAGAAGAGGAAGAAGAAGAAGAAGGAAAAGAAGATGGAGGAGGAGGAGAAAGAAGAAGAAGAAGAAGAAGAAGAAGAAGAAGAAGAAGAAGAAGAAGAAGGAGAAGAAGAAGCAGCATCATCATCATCATCATCATCATCATCATCATCATCATCAGAAGAAGAAGAAGAGGAAGAAGAAGAAGAAGAAGAAGAAGAAGAAGAAGAAGAAGAAGAAGAAGAAGAAGAAGAAGAAGAAGAAGAAGAAGTAGTAGTAGTAGTAGTAGTAGTAGTAGTAGTAGTAGTAGTAGTAGTAGTAGTAGTAGTAGTCGTCGTCGTCGTAGTCGTCGTCGTCGTAGTCGTCGTAGTAGTCGTAGTAGTGGTAGTAGTAGTAGTAGTAGTAGTAGTAGTAGTAGTAGAATAGTAGTAGTAGAATAGTAGTAGTAGAATAGTAGTAGTCGTAGTCGTAGTAGTAGTAGTAGTAGTAGTAGTAGTAGTAAGTAGTAGTAGTAGTAGTAGTAGTAGTAGTAGTAGTAGTAGTAGTAGTAGTAGTAGAAGAAGAAGAAGAAGAAGAAGAAGAAGAAGAAGAAGAAGAAGAAGAAAGAGAAGAAAGAGAAGAAGAAAGAGAAAGAAGAAGAAGAAGAAGAAGAAGAAGAAGAAGAAGAAGAAGAAGAAGAGAGTGAGAGAAGAAGAGAGTAGAGAGAAGAAGAAGAAGAAGAAGAAGAAGAAGAAGAAGAAGAAAGAAGAGAAAAGAAGTGGTGGTGGTGGTAGTAGTGATACTAGTAGTAGTAGTGTGGCAGTGGTAGTGGCGGCGGTGGTTATGATGGTTGTGGTGGTGGAGGTAGTAGTAGTGGTGGTGGCTGATGTTAGTGGCGGTCGTAGCGGAGGCAAAGGTGCAAGTAGTAGAGTGATTATGCTAGCAGGAGGCAGTCGTAGCCATTATGAAAGTGGTAGCAGCAGTAAGAAGCTGACCACCAAAGAGGTTTCCAAAAGGGTTGTCTGTTCCCAGTGCTGCACAGTAACAAGTTTTGACATGCATGCGTATGTCTGAAAGGAAACAGAAATAAGTGGATGGTTATGTAAGTGAAAATGTGACAGGTACGAAAAACCATGACATAGCAGATAAATGAAACATCCTAGTCAGGAACATGTCAAAAACGGAACTTCACACAACGTTGCAGCATGAGGAGGAGGGGGAGAGGTGTGTGTTTGGGGTGGGGTTGGGGGGGGGGGGGGGTGGATGACCGGAGTTGCTGGTGCTGGCAGGAGTAGAGCTTGTGGTTGAAGACGTAGCAGAGGAGGTGAGGGCGGAGTCATAGCTAGCGAAGAGGCTGCCGCCACCAAACAGGTCGCC
>WBZZ01000391.1:30000-32500 GCA_019918135.1 Paulinella micropora
TTTGAAGGGGAGCTTCAATAGTGCAGAGCACAGAGTCATGACACCAGGTATAGCGGCCTTGTTTGAGGGCAACATGGCAACCGGAGAGGATGTGGCATAGATGTGCTTGACCAGAACAGAGGGCACACTTGTTGTTGGGAATGATTCCCCACAGACGTCTAAGGTCGGGGGTAATAACCGAGTTTGTGCTTGCGTTGATGACCCAAGAGATTAAACGGGGATTACGGGTTCCGATGAGGCGAGCCCAGGAGAGGTCGAAGGGGCATGCGTCTTCAAAACGAAGGAAGCACCCTTGCATGGCTTTGTCCATGTCATGCACTGTGGTTGTCTCAAGTATTGTCTCAGCAGCTTATTCTAAAACTCTGTCTTTGCGGTCTGTGATGGAATGTTCTTTTGGGTAGCGACCATGGCCAAGTCCGAGATGATCGGATTGGCCTCGATGTTTGAATTCAAAATCAACTTGTGCCTCAAGCTTTTCGAGCACAGGCTCTGGTTTCCAGATAGTTCGAAATGTTTCGTGTTTCGTCAGGTTCATCGCATAAATGGACGAGAGGTGTTTATCTGGGCAGTACTTCAGCATTTGAGCACGGTTGATTTGAAGTCGCTGGTAAAAAGAGACGATGGATTGGAGCTGTAGACCGAATTTCGAGCGTGGGCGGTAAAGGCAAGAGACCAGAGCTCTTTTGTAGATATTGGCCCATTTTTTGAGGAAGCGGGTCGCAATTTTCTCAAGGGTTTTGGCGAAAGATAAGCAGAGGTCATAAATGAGAAATGGCCAGGCAAGTGACCGGACAGCGTAGTGCTGGTATAGCCAAAATTTCATAAAGCCATTGATCGAGCAGCTATCGATGGCTTGCATAGAAAGAATGAACTTCTTTTGGATTGCTGCACGTTGTTCGTTTTCGCTGAGGTCATGGTAGACAATCCATCCGAGGTCTTTGAAAGGCTTGTCAGCGATGAAGTCAATCGGTTTGCCAGTAATAGTAAGGGCGGGGTCGAAGGGTGGGAACGAGATCGGCAATAATCGTTTGAGACCCTTATAGTCGTCGGCTTTAGTCCAGTATTTGAAAGCAAGGCTTTTGCATTTGGGCGGTTTCGCGGCCATTGTTCTGGACCATGACAGAAATTTGTCAATCATGTTGATGGACGATTGACAGTGTTTCGGGGATCGGCAGTGTAGTTTGAGGTGTCAGCATAAGCAGCTTCGTGCACGATGACTTCATCTGTTGAGGTCTTATGCTTGAAATGATAACCGTTGTTTTTGGTCAAGGATGATAGGAGGTCAAGGAGTAGGTTGAAAACTATGTTGAAAAGGAGAGGAGAAATGCAGCATCCTTGAAAAACGCCAACAGCAAAAACAAAGGGTTCTGATGACCAATCTTTCCCTTCGATTGTGGCTACTAAGAGTTCGTAGTATAAAAAGATTATGCGAGCAAACATAGGGGGCACGTGGTACCACCAGAGAGCGAACTGGATCAAGTTGTGGTTTACGCTCCCAAAAGCGTTTTGTAGGTCAATCCATGCTATGACCAGTTGGCGATAGTGATCTTTTGCATTTCTGATGGTAGCTTTTGTAGTAGCAATGTGCTCGGGGCATCCTGCAACGTTACGGAGGAAACCTTTTTGTTTTGCTCTGTCAAAGTACTTGTTATCTAGCAAAAAACTCTCTAGGCGTTTTGACCACAAAGAGAAAAATACCTTACCCGAGCAGCTTGTCAGAGCAATCGGACGATAGTTTGAGGCCTGAAGTGGATCGCCGTCCTTATGAAGGAGGGAGATAGCAGCTTGGGCCCAGCTATTAGCTACATCCGTTGTCCAACACTTGACAATGAGTTTGTGTAAGAAAAGTAAAGCGGTGGGAAGTCTCTTGTAAACAAGGTAGCTAATACCATCTCTGCCAGGGGCTGCACCATTACGCTTGGCAAACACAGATCTTTTGGTTTCCAAGAAGGACGGTGGCTTGAGGTCAAAGGGGACAGTTGGTAGAGGCGGGCGATTCATTTCAGGTAAGGGCACGTAGGTTTGTTCACGATTAGCGTCTTTGTATAGGTTGGGAAAGTAGGAGTCACAGTTTTCTTTGGATAGGGAGGAAGTGGTTTGGGTTGAGGGGGGATGAAACAGATTTTTGGCAAACTTATGAGGGTCAGTTCGGAAGCGTGTATTTGCTTGTCGTTGAGCGGAGCTTAAAGTTGCTTCCTTGAGACGACGGCGGAGGCGGTTTCCGGTCTTCAATAATACTCGCCAAGTTTTTTGCAGGCTTTTTGCAACAGCAGCTGGAATTGAACCTGCCCTTTTGAGATCTCGCAGATGTCTCTTTTGGATCAGTTTTTGTTGTCGGTTCTGCGTGAGTTCTGTTTGGAGCCGGATTACGTGGCGGTTTTTTCGCTCATGAGTTTGTTCTTGTGTTTTTGTTACCCGTTGTGATATGAAGTCGTAGAGATATCTTTCAAATTTCGCTACTGCTTCGTCACATGACAGGCATTTGATGAGAGAGGAGGGG
>WBZZ01000391.1:40000-87500 GCA_019918135.1 Paulinella micropora
GAGCCCAAAAGCGCACGTCCATCCGGACTACAAGTCGCAACCCGGCATTATCAACCTGGATTCCACCCACTGTGTTGACGCCGAGACATACTCCCATTTCGTCCATCGGACAAGAAGTGCCCCGAAAGAACCAACCGAAAGAAGAAAACGCCTGGTATTGCCATCAACACCAAGCGAATGGAAAGGCATTGAAGAAGAACTCCAATCCGCACTCCCTCTCATCCTCCCCTCCTCTCTCATCAAATGCCTGTCATGTGACGAAGCAGTAGCGAATTTGAAAGATATCTCTACGACTTCATATCACAACGGGTAACAAAAACACAAGAACAAACTCATGAGCGAAAAAACCGCCACGTAATCCGGCTCCAAACAGAACTCACGCAGAACCGACAACAAAAACTGATCCAAAAGAGACATCTGCGAGATCTCAAAAGGGCAGGTTCAATTCCAGCTGCTGTTGCAAAAAGCCTGCAAAAAACTTGGCGAGTATTATTGAAGACCGGAAACCGCCTCCGCCGTCGTCTCAAGGAAGCAACTTTAAGCTCCGCTCAACGACAAGCAAATACACGCTTCCGAACTGACCCTCATAAGTTTGCCAAAAATCTGTTTCATCCCCCCTCAACCCAAACCACTTCCTCCCTATCCAAAGAAAACTGTGACTCCTACTTTCCCAACCTATACAAAGACGCTAATCGTGAACAAACCTACGTGCCCTTACCTGAAATGAATCGCCCGCCTCTACCAACTGTCCCCTTTGACCTCAAGCCACCGTCCTTCTTGGAAACCAAAAGATCTGTGTTTGCCAAGCGTAATGGTGCAGCCCCTGGCAGAGATGGTATTAGCTACCTTGTTTACAAGAGACTTCCCACCGCTTTACTTTTCTTACACAAACTCATTGTCAAGTGTTGGACAACGGATGTAGCTAATAGCTGGGCCCAAGCTGCTATCTCCCTCCTTCATAAGGACGGCGATCCACTTCAGGCCTCAAACTATCGTCCGATTGCTCTGACAAGCTGCTCGGGTAAGGTATTTTTCTCTTTGTGGTCAAAACGCCTAGAGAGTTTTTTGCTAGATAACAAGTACTTTGACAGAGCAAAACAAAAAGGTTTCCTCCGTAACGTTGCAGGATGCCCCGAGCACATTGCTACTACAAAAGCTACCATCAGAAATGCAAAAGATCACTATCGCCAACTGGTCATAGCATGGATTGACCTACAAAACGCTTTTGGGAGCGTAAACCACAACTTGATCCAGTTCGCTCTCTGGTGGTACCACGTGCCCCCTATGTTTGCTCGCATAATCTTTTTATACTACGAACTCTTAGTAGCCACAATCGAAGGGAAAGATTGGTCATCAGAACCCTTTGTTTTTGCTGTTGGCGTTTTTCAAGGATGCTGCATTTCTCCTCTCCTTTTCAACATAGTTTTCAACCTACTCCTTGACCTCCTATCATCCTTGACCAAAAACAACGGTTATCATTTCAAGCATAAGACCTCAACAGATGAAGTCATCGTGCACGAAGCTGCTTATGCTGACGACCTCAAACTACACTGCCGATCCCCGAAACACTGTCAATCGTCCATCAACATGATTGACAAATTTCTGTCATGGTCCAGAACAATGGCCGCGAAACCGCCCAAATGCAAAAGCCTTGCTTTCAAATACTGGACTAAAGCCGACGACTATAAGGGTCTCAAACGATTATTGCCGATCTCGTTCCCACCCTTCGACCCCGCCCTTACTATTACTGGCAAACCGATTGACTTCATCGCTGACAAGCCTTTCAAAGACCTCGGATGGATTGTCTACCATGACCTCAGCGAAAACGAACAACGTGCAGCAATCCAAAAGAAGTTCATTCTTTCTATGCAAGCCATCGATAGCTGCTCGATCAATGGCTTTATGAAATTTTGGCTATACCAGCACTACGCTGTCCGGTCACTTGCCTGGCCATTTCTCATTTATGACCTCTGCTTATCTTTCGCCAAAACCCTTGAGAAAATTGCGACCCGCTTCCTCAAAAAATGGGCCAATATCTACAAAAGAGCTCTGGTCTCTTGCCTTTACCGCCCACGCTCGAAATTCGGTCTACAGCTCCAATCCATCGTCTCTTTTTACCAGCGACTTCAAATCAACCGTGCTCAAATGCTGAAGTACTGCCCAGATAAACACCTCTCGTCCATTTATGCGATGAACCTGACGAAACACGAAACATTTCGAACTATCTGGAAACCAGAGCCTGTGCTCGAAAAGCTTGAGGCACAAGTTGATTTTGAATTCAAACATCGAGGCCAATCCGATCATCTCGGACTTGGCCATGGTCGCTACCCAAAAGAACATTCCATCACAGACCGCAACGACAGGGTTTTAGAATTAGCTGCTGAGACAATACTTGAGACAACCACAGTGCATGACATGGACAAAGCCATGCAAGGGTGCTTCCTTCGTTTTGAAGACGCATGCCCCTTCGACCTCTCCTGGGCTCGCCTCACCGGAACCCGTAATCCCCGTTTAATCTCTTGGGTCATCAACGCAAGCACAAACTCGGTTATTACCCCCGACCTTAGACGTCTGTGGGGAATCATTCCCAACAACAAGTGTGCCCTCTGTTCTGGTCAAGCACATCTATGCCACATCCTCTCCGGTTGCCATGTTGCCCTCAAACAAGGCCGCTATACCTGGCGTCATGACTCTGTGCTCTGCACTATTGAAGCTCCCCTTCAAAAACACATCGAGAGCCATAACAAACGCTCCCCTATAGACCAAAATGAATCAAAGTCTATGTTTGTGAAAGAGGGCGAGCAGAAGCCTAAGAGACAGTCATTTCATCGACCATCCCTGCTTGACACTGCAAACGATTGGCAACTCCAAACCCAATACACCGGTTCTGAGCAAGCCTTTCCTGTCCACATTTGTGTCACTGACCTCCGCCCCGATATCGTTGTCTGGTCACTGTCTACCAAGATATGTATTCTGATCGAGCTAACGTGCCCGGTCGAGGAAAACATCCTTGACGCACGAGCCTACAAGACCAACCGATACAACAAGCTCAAATCTCAAATCGAGGACAACGGATGGACCTGCCACCTTCGACCAATCGAATGCGGGGCTCGCGGCATGGTATCGTTCTCTGTTCATCGATGTTTCCGCGCCTTGGGTTTTTCCCATCCCCAATCCAAATCCCTTTGCTTCAAGCTATCCTCCTGCGTAGCTCGTTGCTCTTTTGCGATTTATCGCTCCTGTGCAGTCAAAAATTGGACTAATCTTCCTCTAGTCCGTATTGGTGACTGCATTCCATCATAGCCGTCCAGTGTTGCATAGCCCGGGCTAGGTCCCTGCGGGGGTTTAGGCCTCATACAATGTCATCATTGTAGCTTGCGCAAGCTTACGGTGCTCAAAACACTTGGACTAACGGCTTCCTTTTCTTTCTCTTCTTCCTTATCCTCCCACTCTCCATTCCTAGATTGCCTTTTTCTTCAACGTCCTTCCTCCTCTTCTTTTTCCAGAACACAGTCTACCCGTGATTCCCATCCCGGACACATGCACAGTACACAAATTATTGTTTGATGTGAAACTGCGTTCCTTTGCAAGGACTACATTCCTTTGCGACATCTCATCTAGCTATATGTCTATATGTCTATATATCTATATAGCTATCTATCTTTTATCGTTTGATTTTTACTTTATTTGCTTGTTTTCTTCATGGCTGTTATTTTCCTTTTTCATTTTATTCATAGTAATTATTTATTTGTTTGATTATTCTGTTTCATTTCATTTTTGTTAATAAAATTCTATTTTCTTTATATTTTTTACGTGAACACTTACTTAGAGAACAGTTGCAAATTCAATCGTTACGAGATAAAATATAAAAAGTATTAGCATACAGGCACAAAATATATCGCATGTGTTTTGTTTTGCTTTTTTTTTTTTTTTTTTTTTTTTTTTTTTTTTATTTTAGAGAATGGTCTTGACTTTCCTCTTCAGCGCCTTGGACGACGCTTTCTGGGGACTCACCAAACTTTGTCTCTCCTTCGTGTATGGACTGGCTGCTTCTGTTTTATCTCATGCCATCGAGCTGCTGTCCCTGATGATTTATTTTGTTTCCGCTTTGGCGAGCCACATCTGGCAGCTGACCGCTTGGCTTCTTTCCACACTGAATTTTGTTGTACTTCAATTCTTCAGCTCTACCTACTGGGTTGCCGTTTTGAATTTCAGCTGGGGCTTTTTGATTTTCGCCACGCTATTCGCTTCTGGTGTGTTATCGAGCTTTACTCCCATCCTAGACTTGAATTGCACAGAGAACTACCATTATTGCCTTCATTTGCGTTTTTTTTTTTTTTTTTTTTTTTTTTTTTTTTTTTTTTTTCTCCTGATTTTTCGTCATGGCACTTACCTGCTAAGTATGCTTCTCTGCAGGATGGTTCGCGGGTTTCTTTTATTTGGCCTTCTGCAGCAATCAATGCTCGCACATGCCTGTGATGGTCACGGCCTCAGTCTTTTGCACGGTGCTCTTTTACCTCAGTGTGTGCGGGATTGGAGGAAGCGGTGGCGATTGCGAGCTGGGCAGTGAAGCAACCAATGTGGGATTCCTCAGTAGCGGCCTTGTGGTGGGCTTAATGGGAGCGCATTATTTGTATGAAGACAGGAAATCTTGGTCTTCGTTAGAGCATTTTTTTCTCCTTCTATACGTCACGCCACCCTACTTGATCGTGCCTATTTTATGGGGGAAAGATCATCCCTTCCTGCTCAAACCTAGGTAAACGGAATTACGGGAAAATAAGAGAGAAAGAACAAAAGGAAACTAAAGTACAAGAGTGATAAAAAGGGAAAGAAGAAATAAACAAAATGCAGAAAGAAAGAACAGAAAAATAGATAGAAAAAGAAAGAGGTGGAAGAAGTGAAAGATCGCAGAAGAAAAAGAATTTTTCTATTGCAAAAAGATAGGGAAAAAAAAAGAGAAGGAAAGAGGAAAATTTAGAGAGAGAGAGAGAGAGAGAGAGAGAGAACTCGACCGAAGAGGTTGGCAATATCTTTTTGGTTGGTGACACACACTTATATAGCTTTTGGCTCACGCTGCTGGCGCTGGGACTAACTATCGCAGCGAATTTCCGCAAACGCCTTCACATTCAACCTTCCTCGTCTGTTCCTACTCCACAAACACGAGGAGAGGGTTTTCTTCCAGAAATTAAAAGTGCAAGTAGAATTGGGACTTACCATGAGAACGCTACCTGTGTCATCTGCATGCAAGAGACGGCGTCCCATGCTTTTGTCCCTTGTGGACACAGGTACTGGCCGCGCTTGTACCTTAGACCAGTAGAATGTCTTATTTTGATCTATAGGTGCGTTTGTTTGGACGACGGTGAGCGTGTGATGAACTCCGATGCCCAAGCGCGCTGTCCACTCTGTCGCGCAGCTACGTTCGGCATAATTCAGATTTACACATAAATTCATACATACACACAAATTCATGCAAGCTTACACGTAACATACAAATATGTATGCGCACATACATAAATATACATACATACATACATACATACATACATGCATACATACAGGCGCACATGCATGCATTATTACATACATACATGCATGCATTATTACATACATACATGCATGCATATATGAAATATATATTTATTGTGTGTGTGGTCATATTTATACATTTATATTAATGTGTAAATACATGTATATGTTACATATGAACATGTACATAACTCTTGGCTCCTCCCCCTGCTAAATTTTTTTTAGACAAAGTGTTGTTGAAATCTCATACACGCGTCGGGTGGACGAGCAACGGGATTTGGACCACCTGGGGCCATTTCACCGGTCCGTAGCCTGCTTGACTGTTGAGAGCACTGTCAAGGCTGGGTCGCCGAGTCATGACACTTCATGATCATGATAGATTCGAACTAATCACCGTCTCGGATCAAGGGCCAGCCCAGCCATGTTATTAATAAGTGACAGTCAGTCGCAGGCTCCAGTCATATGTTTTACTCACTGTTTATTTCACTTTAGAAAAATATTACCTTGCGGAATTTTACAATTAATGTAGATAGATAGATAGATAGATAGATAGATAGATAGATAGATAGATAGATAGATAGATAGATAGATATTTGTGCTCCTCAACAAATTGAGGCTTGCAATGAGAGCACTACCAAGTAGCTCCTGTCTCTGGTGGAAACCGAACCAGACCTCGTGGAAATGGTCACTACGCGCTCCGACCGCTCGCCACAATCCCACAACGTACCGGTACTCATTCTGATGAGTCATCGTCTACCGATACCTGTAACAAGACTGTTTCTCTCTGGGTCTGTCACCCCATGTTCTAACCTGGTATCCGGCCCTGTGTGCGCACTACAACCCTTTTTCACATGCTTTCTCCCTTTCTCGCTAGCTTCAGTCTCCCTTAGTCCTCTTTTCCCCTCATATCGTCCTTTAGCACGTTCCTCCCTTTTTCTACTGCTCTCTCTCTTTCCTTTTCTCTTCTTCTTCTTCTTCTTCTTCCCCTCTCTCTCTCTCTCTCTCTCTCTTTTTTTTTTTTTTTTTTTTTTTTTTTTTTTTTTTTTTTTAATGCACTTCTTTCTTGTCTCTTTATTTTATTTTATATATATATCTCTTATACAATATTGTACATATTTCACGCCCTGTGCATGACGCTACACTGCATCCGGTCTTAGGCATGACTTAAATCTGCACCACTTCCTGTGCACCACGCAAAACTGCATCCGGTCCCCAGCATAACTTTATATTGTACCATCTTATGTTTCAACGTCTCAGACCATCTCTCTTTCTTCACTGATTCTCCCTCTTTTTTTTTTTTGCCATTTGCTTACTGTTCCTGCTCCATTCTCCTTCTTTATTTCCAGCTCTGGTTTCACTCTTTCATTTTTTCCTTTCTCCTTTTGATCTACCTCGCTTCGATTTTCCTCTCTTCCCCACTGCCTTTTTCGTTCCCTTCGCTACTTTTCCCCTCTTCTGCTCCCATCGTTTTCTTCTGCTCTATTCTTTGTTTCCTTATTGCCTCTCCCCCTCTTCTCCCCGTAGTCTTCTCCCTTTGTTTGCCATCGTTTTTACTTATGTTTAACTTGCACTTCTTTTTCGTCTCCTGTTTCTTTTCCTTTGCCTTCTCCCTTCATTCCACTCTTGCTCTTTTGTCTTCTTTTCTTTTCTCTGTTCTTCTTCTCTTTGTCGTGACAGTTGCCTCCAGGCTTTCTTTTCTTTCTTCTCACCCCTTCTTTTGTTTCCTTTGTTGTTCTTTGCTTTCGTTCTCTCACCTCAGTTCTTATTTCCCATTTTTCGAGTCACCTCTTTTTTCTCTTCTCTTTTTTACGTAAACACTGGTTAATAAAATACTTGCCACTCGTAGAGCCTGAGTGGGAAGCAGAAGTCTCTACATATACTCTCTGGTACCTCACTTACTCTTGCCACTCATCTCTACGAGTTGCAAGTATTCTCCAATTGACAATGGCCTCCGCAATGCTTCTCATGTACCGGCAACCGGGGCGTTCCCCTCTTACCTGTCGTAGACTTCACAGAACAAAGAATTTAACAACAGAGTTGCAAGTATTCTCCAATTGACAATGGCCTCCGCAATGCTTCTCATGTACCGGCAACCGGGGCGTTCCCCTCTTACCGGTCGTAGACTTCACAGAACAAAGAATTTAACAACAATGCGAACTATCAGACTAAGCACTTTATTACTGGGTACATCAAGTGTCAAACTCAGCCATAGAATTTGTGTTAAGGGGCAGATTTCAGATTAGCGGCCAGATTTCAGATTAGTGGTCAGAATTCAAATTAGTGCAACTTAACTGCTATACGTTGTAATGTACTACTAATACCCGTTACTCCACCTAGACAATTTACAGGTAATTTGGATAGTCTTAGTCATAGGCAGGTTCATAGGCCGGACAGTTATTAATACCTTTATTACTGACAAGGACACTTTCTAGAGTATTCGCGAATCATAGTCTGGAATGCCTAGAATCAAATGAGTATTACCATTCTGTAAAGGTCATAACATCATAAATTTGTGTGACCCAAAGTCATTAAAAGTCTTTTCTTCGGTTATCAGGCTATACCCTTAGCGGGGTAGCTTCCCTAAACTCTGCGTTTGAGTGATAGATTACTTCGGTTATGAGCCTTGTCAAGGAGGCAAGCGTGCCAAAGCACGTATTGAGTCAAGTGCCCATATTCGAGGGCAACGACCAAAGCTTTTGGCCTTGGTCAAGCAAGTTTCAGAAGCACATGCAGGGGATATCTGTCTACGTGGCAGAGATGGTATCTGTGGCATTAGCCGACCCAGCTAAAGCCAAAAAGGATTTTCCTTACGACGAAGCAAGGGCTAAGACGGCAGAAGACTTAGAAGAGCCCGACACGCCCATAAGTGATAGTGAGGAAGATCAAGAGTCAGACACCTCTCAGAGAGGAAGACAGAGACCCCAGACAAAGAAAGAAGATATCAAACAGCCAGAAGGTTGGGATAAAATGACAGCAGAACAAAAGAGAGAGTGGAAAGAGAAAAAAGCAAGGAAAAAGAAAAGACAAAGTATGAAACAACACACAAGAAGAAAGACAGCTATCCGCAAAGAGAAGAAATATTATGAAAGGATGAAAACTTTGCAGTTATGTCTGTCTGTGGCTTTTCCCAAAGACAATGTATCTAATTTCCTGCGAACACAGAAGACGAAAGGACCCATTGAAGAGTTGATAGTAGTAAGAGATCAATGGGGAGGCATTTCCGGAGCAGGTAGATACATGTTAGAGGAAGAGTTTGAGAGAACGAGACCAAGGGCAGGTCAGAGGTATATAGACTGGCTAAATGAATTTCTCGCAAAGAAAATCCAGCTTGAAAGTTTACGTGGGGCGCCATTTTCCGATGAGGAAGCAAAGAGAAAGCTATTTAAGAAATTGCACTACCATCCAGCTTTCGGGGATAAATTTCAGGTGGACCACTATGATCTCCCGGCCAGACTAAGACCAAATTTCTCGGAACTATGCGAAGCATCTAAGGAAAGATGGTTAATGTGGGAAGAAAAAGAAAGACGTAACAATTTCCGTGAGAGAAAAACCCAAATTCGCAAAGACAACAACAAGAAATCTCGGGATGGCAAGCAGCGGCAAGAGACCAATCTCCTGATGGATAATAAAGGGAAAAGGGGAGACAATAAACCGGGACCAAAGACAGCTCCAAACTGGACTCTCAAAGTCACGTGTTTCGGATGTGATGCCAAAGGCCATACCATGAGATATTGTCAGGTGATTTCGGAAAAGTTCCGCAAAGAAGGAAAATTAAAACGGAGTCAAACGGAAGACAAAGGCACGGAACAAGAAAAGAACGAACAAAAGAACAATTACAAAAACAAAAAGAAACCCTTTCATAAGAAAAAGAAAGCACTCACTTTGATAACAACCGGCAACGACAAAAACGAAGACGAACAAAGTGACTCTGATACAAACGTTGCTTTAATACATATGGGGAACACTTATGATAAGAGCGATGATGATGAGGAAGAAAGAGAAAGAGATGACGAGCAACCACGGTCACCTCATCACAAATCTACAAGTCCCCAAGCTCTTTTGAACGATACAAAGACTACACCTAGGGTAGGGAATAGACGTAGTGAGCGTGGAGAAGGACGGGAAGTGCGGTTAGTATCGGCCACCCTACGAGGTCCCTCCTCACTACGGGGAGAAGGCAAGGAAGAGCGGTTAGTATCCGCCACCCCACGATGTTCCCCAGTCACCCCTAACCCTAACGAAACTCCTTTGAGGCTTGAGAGTTCTTACGGAGTCACGCCTGACACAAAATGTGCCGGAATAAACAGACGCAAAAAACCGTGTAATGTTTCCGTTGAAAAATCAAAAGGAAAAGGAATATACGCAAATCACGCGAAACGATTATCTTATGCGAGGTACTGCGGATATCACGCCACACAAGACCCAGACTATCCGGAGTTGGATTTGTCGGTAAGTCCCGTGTTGCGTCCCCCCAAATCTCCTTACTACCCAGACGAACGAGGTCTTAAAGCTGCGGCATTGGAAAAGTCTCATAAAATTACGCAAAGACTCGTTTTCGGGGAATTTGAAACTTTACTTGACACCAAAATTTCCACAAGTCCACAAGTCTCGCAAAATATTCCGCAACAACCACGCAAACATAATCCATTTTCTAGTCTGCGGACCGGCCAGAGCAGAGAAGGGAGAGAAGAGAGTGGAGTGGATGAGGGAGAGCAACGACTTGGGCCCACTTCTGTCAACAAGTTTGGCAACCAAATAGGTCCCACCTCACGACAACTCCAAATCTCTAGTTCTAGACCAATCACAGCACTCCCACCAACACAGACAACAAACACGCAACCCATCAACCCTCCCGTCATAACCTTCAAAGATATAAATGAAATAGCTAAAACGTTGATGAATGAGTGCGTGAGGGGAATGAATGGAGAAGTGATGCGTGTCGTGAGTGGCGAGCTAGAGAGAGATGACTTTTTGACTGACATAGTAAGAGCAATAGAAGGAGTGTACTTGCAGAGAGCAGTCAGACAGAGTCCCATCACTACACCTCCACAACTCACAGAAGAGGGACAAGATGAGGGTAGAGGAGTCTCTGAGGGTGAACTAGAAACAGAGACAGAGACAGAAGGAGAGACAGAGCATGTACTGATACATGTGAGAAAAAGAGTGATGAAAAAGAGAGACATGACAGTACAGGATAGTGGAGCAAGCACAGACATATCATGCAGAGAAGACAGATTGACGGATGTCGATGAGATAGACCCGGTAGAACTACTGACAGGTAATGGAGAAAGGGAGTTGAGTAAGTCAGGAAGAGCTAGGCTGACTGTGATAGATGGGAAAGGAAGGCCTAGAGCAGTAGAAAAGAAGATGTTACTCGACACTACCTTACCAGTTAGCATAGTCTCTACAGGACAGATGGACCACAGACACAACAGATCAGTCATCCACCAAAACGGACAGTTAGTAATACTCAAACACCCCATCCACATTAACGAGAGTGACATATTAGTAAGGGGAAGATTAACTAAGAGTATGATATATAGATGGGATGACGAATATGATGAACCATTGAAAGTCAACGAAAGATATGATCCTTTCGCAACAAGGGGGTAGAAGGGGAGGGAAGCCCCACAAATGAGAACAAAAACAAGACAAGTAAGCATGAAGTAAATAAGAGAGAGAAAGAATTACACGTAGATATAGTATTATATGAAGCTTACCCCAGAAAGTCAGACAAACCTAGAAAGATAGGAATCAAGCTTTTTCACTATGCCTGTGGGCATTATGGGTTAACAAAGATGCGCGTATTGGCAAAAATTTTGAACATTAAGTTAGTTGGTGACGAGAGCGATGTGAGATTTTGCGAATCTTGCATGATAGGAAAGTCTAAACGTTTGCCACGTTTTGCAGTTAATACAATAGAAAGAGCCCAAAAGCCAGGTATAATTCTACACATAGACACATCAGGACCGTGGGCAACTAGATCAATAGGTGGTAAACGGTATAAATTTTCGGTCACCGACGACTACTCACTGTTCATTCTTGACTTTTATTTAGCCCATAAGAATGAGTTTGTAGATTGCTTAAAACAAGCTGTAGCCTTTTATGAGAGACAGACAGGAAACAAAGTAAAGGAAATTCGCGCAGATCAAGAATTCCATATTCCGGAGGAAGTCATGAAGTGGTGGAAAAATATTCGCTTTATTTGGAAAACCTCCGCGACAAACGATAAAGACGGGAATCCTATTGCGGAAAAAGTGAATGATATTACGGCGGGGCCTGCACGAGCAATGAGATATCACGCTAAATTACCGCCGCAATTCTGGGCAGAATTAGAACACGCAGCAACAACCATTCACAACATACTACCGGCAATTCACGGGGAACGCAAAGGAATTTCGCCTTATGAGCAGCTGTTAGGTAGAAAACCAACACTCTTTCATTTAAAACCAATAGGATGTATGGGTGTGTTACATATACCTAAGACTAAAGTGCGGAAGGGAGAGTACAGAGGGAAAAAGGTGATGCTAGTAGGATATGATCTATTTCGGGAACTATACCGAGTATGGGATGGTAAGAAGATCATTTCCGGAGTGAGAGATGTGAGATTTAATATTCACAAAATCGGTAAACAAGCTCATCCTCCTAAACTAGTGTCGTGGGATAATGATGACTCTGAGGGGGAGAATGAGAATGAGAGCGAGCAACCACACACATCTCCACAAGCGTCACCAACCCAATCACCACCCCAATCACCACCTCAATCACCTAAGTCACCGCACGTCAACAACGACCACCCAACAACACACTTTGATGAAGTTGAGGGGGAGACAGAGAATGTTGATATCGATGCGAATGAGAATGAGCATGAAAATGAGCATGTGGAGAAGAATACATTGGATCACAAACATACACGCCTACACACAAGTCCAGAGCCACATTATCCACAACAATTACCCCCAGAGCACAAGATCAAGCCACAAGAGCATACGAATGAACAAGATCCAACAGATCCACTAAAAATACATGAAAGAAGAGCATACGAAGAAAAATCACCACCATCTAAGGGATTAACGTGGGAGCAGAGTCAGAGAGTAACGGAGAGTAACATAATCCCCGATAAAAGGCAGCGCAAGGCAGTAGAGAGATTTACTCCTAGCAATGAGCCCAAGAGAGAAAAGAGCGAGGCTCAAGAGCTAATAGGTAAGGTAGTAAGAGTGCCCGCGCGTGCATGGGGAGATGGATGGGCGAAGAAAAAGTACGGTGAGGGATGGGAGAGCATAGTACGAGTAGGGGTAGTCAGCAGAGTGAGTGACCCCAGAGATAGACTCGTAGTAAGAGACAGACCTCAGCCCACCCATATAGTTAAGTTTGAAGACGAAGAAGAACGGATGCTGAATTCGGAAATCTTCAAATACTCCGTGAAAGATCCCGAATACCCGTTACAAAGTCCCGCTAATATGTTTTTATGCGATGACCGTATGGTGGCAGATGAGATTCGTGATTTTTATTTGTATGTAGATATCAGAGTACCCAAAGATGTCATAGAGGAAGGTTTGACAGCTAAAGATGTTTTAGAGGGTATGAAAACAGAGCTAAAAGCTCTTCAATCCTTTAACACATACACATGGGTACCCCATAAGGAGGCAAGCAAGGCAGGAGTTAGTAAGATAGTTAGATTGACATGGGTTCACAAAGTAAAGTTAGATGAGAACGGGAAAAAGTTCATAAAGTCTCGTTTAGCTTTACGGGGAGATATGTTAGAACCCGGTGTTAGCTATAACCCAGATCAGCTCTTTGTTCCTTGCGCCGCGCACCATTCACTTTTATTTCTCGCCAAACTAGCTGCCTGGCACAAACACAAACTATACGGCATAGATTTTAAAAATGCATACCTAAATGCTCGTATGAATGACCCTGTTTATGCATATGCGCCAGAGAGTGTAGACAGAGAAGGGCATGAGGGGATGATATGGCGTATAGATGGTGCTTTATATGGTGCACCACAGGCAGGAAGAAGATGGTATGAGATATTAGCACCCAAGTTAGAGGAGCTAGGTTTTAGGTTGCTAGATTCAGACTTATGTATGTTTGTAGAAAATGATAAAGCTTTGAGAGAGGCGATAGTAGGGATATTTCATGTTGATGACTTGTTGTTCACCGCACCAAACAAACAAGCATATGAGCGTTTTGCGTCCGCATTAAAAAAACATTTCCCGCTCAAAAGACTCGGTATTGCCCGTGAATTCAAAGGAATAGAGATAGAGCAATCGAACGGGAAAATAATTTTGCATCAGCGAAAATTTCAGCAGCAGATACTAAAAGAGGTAGGCTACGATTCTGCTAAACCCGTTAGTACTCCAGCGCAAGAACATTTCACGGAACCGATGTCGGAATCAGCTAGCTTGCGAAAATTTTCAATTCCTAGTCTAGTTGGTCGTTTGCTATTTCTCGCAAAGATGACAAGACCCGATATAGAACAAGCACTAAATTCGGCAAGTGTCATGCAAACTATCGATAAGGGAATAACTTATGCGATGTTAGGCAGAATCTTTCGTTATTTAGTTAACTCTTATCGAGGTTTAGCTTACCATGAGCCTAAGTCAGAGCAAGAAGGGCAAACCTATCCAAAACTTTCCATGTGGCCCGACGCGGCTCACAAAGTTTGTAAGAAAACAGGGAAGTCCCGCACTGGATTCGTGATCCTATGGGGCAGCGATCCAGTTGCATGGTTATCAAAGCGACAGAGTCGCATCGCCCTGAGTTCCAATGATGCTGAAATATTTGCAGCAACTGAGTGCATTAGAGAGGGACTTGCACTAAAACACATTACACAAGAACTAAACATAGCCCAAAAGAGCCCGATAGAATTATTCGAGGATAACTCTCAAACAGTCTTAGCGGCAGAGAGGGGTATGTCAAGTAATAGAACTAAACACTTACCTTTAGAATTACACTTTATGCACTACCTACAGAGAGACGGTGAGATTAAGTTTGTAAAAGTAGGTACGAAGAAGCAGATAGGTGATGTAAT
Organism: Paulinella micropora; assembly: GCA_019918135.1. NCBI lineage: Eukaryota > Cercozoa > Imbricatea > Euglyphida > Paulinellidae > Paulinella > Paulinella micropora. The sequence continues at coordinate 54,561 of WBZZ01000391.1, forward strand.
GACAAAATATTTACCGAAAGAACAATTCGAGTATTTACTTAACAAATTTACGGTAAAGCTCAAGTAATTTCGGGATTTGCGTGTCCACTCACCTATATTTGCTTTGAGTGTTTTGTGCAGTTTGTTGCTTGTTGCAGCAGCTTTGTTTTGCGCAGGGGTCAAGAGCCGTCGAGCCGAGGCTGGGTAGCCGACTGCCACGCGAGGCCGGCAGCCGCGAGGCTTTCCTTGGCTAACTTAGCAATTTAAATTCTTTCTATCATTCTTTCTGTCCTAGAATAGGAAATCTAAATTTTTTTATTTTGCTACCCTCTACGGGAAGCGCTTGCAAATTTTTGAACACATACATACTTCATACATGTTACTGCATGACCACATATATACATACATAGAGGATGTGATGTAAATGGGAGTTGATATTTAACCTTCAGGTAACCCATAACTGATCCTCAACACTATTTTTTTTATATTTACACACTAATACAGCCTATGACTTGCGACTAAGGGGGAGCGTTGTAATGTACTACTAATACCCGTTACTCCACCTAGACAATTTACCGGTAATTTGGATAGTCTTAGTCATAGGCAGGTTCATAGGCCGGACAGTTATTAATACCTTTATTACTGACAAGGACACTTTCTAGAGTATTCGCGAATCATAGTCTGGAATGCCTAGAATCAAATGAGTATTACCATTCTGTAAAGGTCATAACATCATAAATTTGTGTGACCCAAAGTCATTAAAAGTCTTTTCTTCGGTTATCAGGCTATACCCTTAGCGGGGTAGCTTCCCTAAACTCTGCGTTTGAGTGATAGATTACTTTGCTATATCCGTCCGCAAAATCTGCATAATTTTTGCGAAATATTACCGTTAAATTAACTAATTTGAATTCTGACCACTAATCTAAAATCTTACCGCTAATCTGAAATCTGACCCTTAACTCAAATTCGCTGGCTTTGACACTTGAATGTACCCAGTAATAACGACCTGCCAAAATCACTACCGTTGACTTTTCACTGTTTTTGACAGGCCCGTTAGATTCCGATTCTGCACGACGTTTCGACTTCACTAACTAGTTTTCGATTTCGTTCAGAAATGATTTCAAGCGATCAAGTCAAAGTTCTTTTTAGAAAAGTTTAACTATTGCCTTTTTCTCACTCTATTACCTTTTTCTTTGATTTCCCTGTGAGACTAACTTAATAATCTTGTAGTAAATATGTGCTACATTTATATACCCCAGTTTCAAAACAGACCGTGAATATATCCATGTATTTAACCGGGTTATGCGGTGATAGTAGATCCCCTATCAGAATAACTAATGCCCACCTTAATGGACCGAGTGGGTATATCTGCCCCCATTAAGTGGGTCCAGTTATTGTTCTGTTATTAATACCTACCAATCGTTTTAGTCATCCGTTACTGTTGGGTAAAGTATAATTAAAGTCATTTTTCGGTACTTCGTATGTACTTATCAGGTTATGCCACCGAAGCCTTGAAGCGCCGCTAGCGCAAGACCCTTCGGAGAGTGTCTCCGAGCAACGAAGAAAGCTGGCAAGAACACTCAGAGGGACGTTGTCTCGTTCGTGTTTCGTGCCAGACAAGAACTAAATTCTGTTTACTGTGTGTGACTGATAGCCAGCTGGTGAGGCCCTGTGCGTGGTGAGCTGAGTCTCAGCGCAGTGTGTGGCAGTCGGAGGCTTTTCAAGCTCAGCCTGCCAGCCCTTCGAGGCGTCAAGAGTCCCAAGAGGGACGTTCCGTGGACAGTGGCCCTAGTGCCAATCCACTGCCGATCACCAGTGCTGCCGGCTACGACGGTACCGGCAACCTACCTCAGTGCAACAGGCTTGGCTTTAATCAGTTTGGTGGGTCGGACTCTTGCAGTAGCTCTGTCGTTTACGGTCGACAACTACTTGTTAAGACCCTACTCATTGTCGTCGTTCCGTTTGCTGACGTTGGACTCTTTCCCGGCTGTGGTGGAAGATCCCAAAACCAACGGGACCAGTCGCCAGGACAAGTGCTTTGGCGTTCGAGTAGCCGACGTTCGCACAACAAGTCCCATTCAAGTAGCTTTGGGGTAAGCAATAAGATACGATGTCTATACCTACACACCACCCGAAAGTGAAACTAGACCTGAAAATCCCCCCTCTACCTAGAAACGTAAAAGACTTTAAGACGTACGAGACTACTTTGATAGCAATTCTCAGAATAGTTAACCCACAGTTAATTAATTGCTTGGAAGGAAGACCAATTATATTCCTTAGTGCTGTCAATAGTGAGTCTGCACAGTCACCATCTACTGCTAAAAAGTCACCGTCTTTGTCTGTGACGCAAAGAGAGATAGATGAAGAAGAAGGTCTTAGGAAGGAAGAGGACAAGAACGAAATAATGAGGAGACGAATAGAGCTAAAAGATGAGCTGCTAGCATATCTTATTTCCTCCTGCCAGCAGAATCCGGACGCTATGGCATTGTTGCCAGAAGCAGAAGGTGATCCTGCCAAATTCTGGAAAGCCATTGTTGACAAGTATAGGGGGTTAGACGAAATAGCAAAGGCAGGTAGAATTGACAAGCTAGATGCTATGCAGGGCCCAAGTTCTATGAATAGAGTAGAGACATGGCTAACAAAATACAAGACACAAGTCAGACAGGTTGAGATAGACGAAGGTAGGTCTGAGTCAGACTACAAGAAATGTAAGAAGTTATTTAGGTTACTGCAACACCTAGACCCTATGTCAACTTTGTACACAACATGGCAACATATGGATGCAAGATGGGACTGGAAACAGTTAACCCTGAAGATAGTTCAGGTAGCACAGGAACACCACAATGAAAAATTGTACAGAGAAGTGATAACACCCCAGAGAGGCAAGCAGGTAGTACTTAACACAGTTTCGACGACGAAAGATTCTGAATTAAAATGCTACTGCTGCAACTTGAAGCAAGCTGGACACATGTGTTACGAATGTACTTCTCGATGTGCTAGAACAGATTGCAGAGAAGGCAAAAGAGGTGTCAGACATACAGGAGCTGAATGTTCTTTTACTAAAAGCATAACTGCTAGACAGGGAAAGACAGGTAAGCCAAAGTACACTGACAGACCCAAAATGCCCACTCACAAAGACAGCTCTTCTGAAAAACCTAACTCTAAGCACAAACCAAGAAAGGGTCACGTGAGCACAATGAACAGAAAGAAAGGACCTAGAAAAGGGAAGTTCATTTGTGTAGGTGAGGAGCAGGAAGAAGAAGAGAGTGAGTCATCACAGGATGAAAGAGAGTCAGTAGATCAACAGGACAATGAGGACGTAGAGTCAGGACAGTCAGATCATGAGAGTCAGAAAGATGACGAAAATGATGAACCAGACGATTCACTACAACTCATTCAGTGGGTGCATATGAATGTGGAGATAAAGAAGAGGGAGAGCAAGAAGAGACCTCCGACAAACCCTATTCCTATCCCCATTCCCCTCACTCAACAGACAGTTAAAACCTTAACTAGACCCCCACAAGAATTCCGAGGGATAGATCCTAGCATCTTTCATGTCCCCTACTTCTCAAGTGACTTTCTGCTGAAATACGCTTTGCTTGAAGCTCAGAGTAGGCATTTAGGAGATCTTTCTTGAGTATTAACAGAGTGATTTGGGATTGTCCCCCCTGACACAGTCCCCATTGAACCAGTTAATCTAAACTATGCTAAAGTATGGAGATCGAGAAAGATAGAATCCCCAGAGGAGTTCTTGATCCCAGACAACAAGCGATGTGAAGGCGTAGTTAGGGATACAGGAAAGAGATGCAAATGGACTCTTGGCTTAGCTAGACGGGGAGGTCCGGACAAGCGCAGCCTGGAGGTTGCTGAGGTTTAAGAACTGTGTGTTTCACAAACCCAAACTCAGACCTGACTCAGACAAGAGCCCTTTGATGACTGACGAAGCAGAAGCTCTCATGGTACCAGCATTAGCGGAGATAAGAGATCCAATAATGTATGATAGAGTGTATAGTGGGATCCCTAGGGATAAAGATGGATGTCCCGTGCCCCCTCCTCATCTAACAGAGATCTCTAATCAAATCCCAGCTGACGAGCTCACGGTAGGAACTATGGCCTTATGCGTGAACAGTGATAGGCCTAGATCACCTCATGTAGTCAAAATGGATAGTGCTCAGCCAGTTAGCCCAGCACCAACAGAAGCTAGTCAGAGTGAGAGCGTAAACGATGGAGTAAATGAAACAGCAAGGACTGACCGATCAGAAAGAGATGATGAGGAAGAGGAATCCTTTGAACATATATATATACTCCGGGAGATTGGACAAACCCAGACAGCAGTCAGTATGGTCAATTCCCGAATAAGTGGATGTCCCCTTTAAATTATCTCACTAAATCGGAACTCAAGGAGATAGGATACGAAAGAAGAATAGCTACAGAAACCCCAGATACCCCAGGTAGTAAAGATAGGGTAGATTCAGATGACAGCGGGGGAGAAACTGTTATCAGACGTAGGGGAAAGAGTAGCTATAGGTCCTACCTTGATGTTAAAGCATTGCCATCATTACTACCAACACTAACACAGACAGCAAGTAGTAGCTCTAGTAGCACAACAGGCCTCTAGCGGATAGTCAAGCTAGCAGTAAAAGTAGTACAGATCAGCCTACATCTACTACACGCCCCATAAGTAGTGCAAAGAGTAGTACAGTGCCAGCCAGTGCTAGTACACAGGACAGCGGTAGTGTTCCTACGGCTAACCCCAGGACAACATCACCGCCTAACAACCAACCGGGTAGGATAGAGAGTTACTTCACTCAGTTGTTTGACGCCATTCACCGGGGAGTTTTGCAGTCGATTTCAGATCGGCGGGAGCATACAACCGGGATGAAACGATAAACGTCTTTTACTCAGGATTACGTACAGTCATAGAACAGTATGTAGTCAACATGTGTATAAAAAGCGAGGATGTAGACGCTACCCAGTTTGCCATAGGTTTTCCTTATATCGCTTATACTAATTCGCACCCTTACATTCAAGATCTTAGGTCCTGTCCCCAGACCAAGCCCGATTGAAGAACCGGGAGCAGAAGAAGAGGATGAGGAAAGAAATGAAGGTGGTAGTATCACGCACAATGCCCATGCTATGGTCAATCTGTCTAGAGATAGTATAGTTGACGATAGTGCTTGTAGCACAAACATATCACCCAACAAAGAATTGTTCACAAATTTAGTGAAAGGACAATATAAGTTCAGGACAGCTAACAGTATCATAACATCGCTGAAAGGTCAGATGTCAGTACTTAGCAGGTGTAGGAGACGTCGGAGATATACCGTAACCGAGAATTTCCGTTACTGGATTGTCCTTTGTGGCAAATTCACGTAAACCTATTCTCTGCCGGCCCTCCTTGCCATTTGCCAATATAATACCATATTTCTCTACGAGTACAGGAAGAATGTGCAACTTACAGTTACACAAGCTACAATTCATCCTTTCTAGACCTTCTTAATTTATCTAGAATAGAGTTGGTCTCCGTCGGGACCTATGTAGACCAACCAATTATAGAACGGATAGCAATAGATGGAACAGATAGGGATTGTAGTTCTTGTGCTCAAGCAGCACTGTTTGTATTCAGTATTAAAAGGTAACCAAACTGCAAAAGTGAACTGAGAACACTTGGAATATAATAACGGAATAGTAAATACTGGGACGCCTGTATTGACTAGTTATTGCTTATAAAGTGTGGTCAATTGCTTCACGGCATTGTCCACCCTCTGCGAAAAATACCTTTTAATCCGGCGAGTACCATTGCCCGTAGTCTAGTAAGTCTTCCGGCTCGGAAGAACTGCTACTCTGTCGGTTAATGACCTTGCACGCGAGAAGACGGGCAAGAAAAACCATATAAACAACATTCCTGAGCTTGAACAGGTCTTTGAGGACCGGTTTCAAACATGGGAATTCACGTTTAAGATGGTAGCAACCTCTGAGAGTTCACAGCTAGGGGACATAGTCAGTTTCATAGCAAAGCATCCAGAGACGCAGACTGGTCTGGTTCTTCTCTAACTCTTCGTTCAGTCGCTTCTGTTCGGCCAAGGCGGCCTGTTGCTTCTGGGCGAACTCCTTGTCTTCTTCGACTTGTCTGGCTAGTGTTTTGGCGCGTTCCTCTGCCTCTTGTATTCGCGCTTGCCAGCCGTCTTTCTCCTGCTGGAGGGCTGCGATGCGCGCCTCTACTCTCTTGCGTTTCTCGGCGTCCATGCCAGCGCCCGCGAAGAGCTTTTTCAGCCTCTCGACCTCGTCCTCTGCTGCAGTCAATTTCTGCTTGTACTGAGCATTCATGGTGTCTGCGAGTCTTCTGGCTTTATCTGCCTCCTCTTGTATAAGAGCGACCATCACTTTGGCGGAATCGATATCATCTTCCAAGAGGCCGATCGTTGCGTCCTGTACGCGTAATGTTGCGTCACTGCGGTCGAACATCTTCTCCAGCTGGCTGATCTGCAATCGCAGATCTGCAATGAGCTTCGACTGGTCGGGCGGTGGTCGGGCGCCACGCGACTGCTCTTCTGGCTGGGGCGACGCGGGCCGCCCGTCGAGTGGTTGCTCGTCTGGCTCCGGGCTGCCGGCACGTGAGTGAGGGGGGGCGTCGTCCTCACCTTCACCGCCTTCGTCCCAACTGATCTCACCGCCGCCGTCGCCGCCTTCGTCCTCGCTGCCCGACGGCGAGGCGCGGCGAGAGTGTGGTGGTGAAGCGGAACGCGAGCGCGATGGTGGTGGCGAAGGCGAAGGCGAGCGCGAGGGCTGCGGTGACGCGGAGCGCGAGCGTGGCGGCGAGGCGGAGCGCGAGCGTGGCGGCGAAGCGGGGCGCGAGCGTGGCGGCGGTGGCGAAGCGGGGCGTGGTGGCGGGGAGGGTGGCCGCAGGATGCCCAGCGCCTGGTGCAATTCGGGGTTTACCCACTTCATGATGTCACGGGTCTTCTGGGCCCTCTGTTTGTCGCTCTGGCCAGCGTAGCCCGTGGGCCCTGGTTGTTTGCCGCGGACAACGGCCCGGTTGTCAACCCATGACGGCTTTCTTGTTTTGGTCAGCTTGCGCGACAGGCTTTCCTTGTCCTCCCGGCGCATCCATGGCGCCGTGGTGTAGAAAGGGGGAGGCATCCTTTTTCACAAAACCAGCGCAGACAATAAAAAAAATTTAATTGCCGCTCAACGACATACAAAAAGGCCATGGACGACAATGCCGGCCCGCTGGGCGCCCTGCCAGCGCCAAACGACGCGGAGGAAAAAGAACCGATCGAGGAGAGGATAGGCCAGTACATTCAGGGGCAAAAGGCGAAGAAGTCCAAAAAGAAGAAGAAGGACGAGAAGGAAGAAGAACCGCTGGCGGAGAACCTGGAACAGCTCTCGCGCAACGTAGAGTACTTCTACCCCAAGGACCCGACGGCCGGCCAGCTTTTTGCCTTAGTGGTACTACTTCGGCAAAGACGAGACGGCGACAAAAAGACTCACACTGAAACATGATGTAGGGCAAGAGCGAACGCGGAAAGACTCATTTTCTTAGGTGGATTTTATATTCGATGTGCCTCCGCAAAAAGGGAGCGTTCCAGTTCGGCCTCGTCATGGTAGAACCTTCTTTTTCCTGTACAAAACGCAGCTAGTCTTGTTGTTAGGTTCGAACTAAATTTAAGCATTCGTATCGATTTCACTGGGCTTCGGAGCAGCACGTGCGCGTGTACGAAGGCTTCAACAAGGACGTGCTGGTGCAGTACGTGGACAACTTGAAAAAACGCTATCAACAGCAAGGCTACCTCGAACCGAGCTTCCTCGTCTTCGACTGTACTTTTCGTTCTGTTTCTTTTCTAGGCTCACGTGTGTCTTTGGTGGCCAGATCTCGTCGGAATATTGAATACGCAGGATGGCTGGATGAGCAATTTTATTGGGACCTACAGGTGATTTTACTGCAACACGCTGTGTCGTATTAACTCTTTCGGTGATTTCTGTGCAGGCATTACAACATCTCAATCTTCGTGGTAGGCAGTACAGTATCTGACCGACCGCCAGAACTTTCGGTGATTTGTGTAGGCAGTACAGTACCTTAAGGGCCGTCAGAGCGTTTCGCCGATAATCCTAAACTAGAAAAGCTGTGTTTTTCTTTGTCGCTGCTAGTGAACAGACGTCTTATACGATCATGTTCCTGAGCAAGAACCACAAGACGCTGAACGCGCTGGTTCTTCTTCCGGCACTTGGCCCAGGCCACGGACCCCAAAGTGACTGGCACCAAGCACGCGTGCGTGGTCTACAGCGAACGAGTAGACAAGCTCGAGCACAACTACATGTCATGGCTGGCGCCGGCCGAGCTGCCTGACGGAGAGGTCATGCTCAAAGGACCCGACAAACCCAAGGAGCCAAGCAAGGACTAACTCATGAAAAGAACAGCGCCTGGCCCAGCTTGCGTGGCGCGCACCGAGCTGGGTGCCCAAGAACCTGAACCTGTCGCGCGGAGACTACGCGGCCCTGCAAAAAATGATGCACTACGCCGACGCGGCCAAGAGCCGCCTGCGCAAGGGCAAGAGCCTGGCCCAGAAGGACAAGCAAAAGCTGCGGGAGATGGTGGCGTTTGGCCAAGACGCGGAGGCCGCCGCCGAGGCGCGCTGGCGCGAGCAACAGGCACCGCCGCCGCGGCCACCGAGGTACGGCTACGTCTACGCCAACGACCCGACTCACCGCATGCACCCGTACCGCACGCCCAGCATGGTGAGGCGCGTCGACCAGCGGCCGGCGCTCGGCCTGGCCGCACCGCCCGCTCCGCCCATCCCAGGCCCCTCGGGCGCTTTCGTGACCCCGCTAGTGAGAAGGCCGGGCCGGCCGGCCCCGCCGGACCACCTGTGGCGCCGCCTCTCGGTTTAATCTTGCGGTGGCACCGGTGGCTAGAAAAATGAAATAAAAACAGAAACCTTTGTTTTTTTAATGAGGAGTGACTGCCAACACTTAGTAAGGAGAGTCCTGCTTAAAACCGTGCAGTGCCAGTGTCTCTGCGCACAGGAGATGTGCGTGGGAGGACTGACAGTCGAACACAAGGCCCCTGTCAAGTCTAGGCCGAAGGCGTGCACGCCCCTGGAGATGATGACCCGCCCGGAACGTGGTCCCTCCTGCTTGCCGAGCAGCCACTGGACCGAATGCCTGGTAACGGGATCCCGGGAGACGGAAGCCAGCGGCCGGGGTAGCGAGTCCAGGAACCGGTAGAAGGCAGACAGCGAGTCCACCGACTCGGGAAACTTCCGGAGCAGCCGGCAGTAGCTCTTGGACGCGTTAAACAGGTTGAAGAGCGCAAATGGCCCACAGCCATAGTTCTGGGCGTGGTGGTAGCGCTGCTTCACAGTGGACACGAGCTCGGGGGGGAAAGGTAGTAGCAGCAGCAGCAGTAGCGGCGCCCATGCAGATCCACTCACCTTTTGTGGCCAGCACTCGCTGGATGGTCTCCCGCCAACACACCGCTGCGTAGGATGTCTTCCTCTTCCCGTCATTCCAGGCGAGCACATCAGCGAGCGGCTCCAGCGTCCAGCTTCTGCGGCCGGTCAGCGGGTGCCTCCATTCGACCCGTAGTGGTATCCCGTCCTGGGGCGTCCAGCCGCACTTGGCCCTGTCCTTGTTGGTAGCCCAGCGCACCGCCAGGGTCTCGCACTCCAGGTCGGTCGGCTCGGTCTTCTGCCGCTTCGCCGGAGGTGGCTGCGGGGTCACTGGCGCCTTGTTGATAGCGGGGGGCTCGATGGTGATAATGTCGATGTCCTCCAGATCCGAATCGTCTGACGACTCGCTGCCACAGTGGACCCCCACGGCCGGTACCGGAGACTGCAGGCCGTACTTAGCACGGCCCGCCTCCTCCTGATAGCCAGACGGGAGAGGGGCCACGAGCGCGGACGAGACTGTCATTCCGCTGGGATCTGCTTCGAGTGGACCAGTCCAGACGCAAAATGACTAAGACACGCCCCCTCCCAGCGCACGCCGCCTCCTAGCACACGCGCGCCACCCCCCAGCACGCGCGCGCCACCCCCAGCACACGCGCCACCCCCAGCACGCGCGCGCCACCCCCCAGCACACGCGCGCCACCCCCCAGCACGCGCGCGTCACCCCCCAGCACACGCGCGCCACCCCCCAGCACGCGCGCGCCACCCCCCAGCACACGCGCGCCACCCCCAGCACACGCGCGCCACCCCCCAGCACGCGCGCACCGCGCGCCACCCTCAGCACGCGCGCGCCACCCCCCAACACACGCCCGTGTGCTTGCGCCTGCGTGCGCACGCTCCCCGCCCTGGCGCACACACGGGCGCCCCCCCCCCCCCCCCCCCCCGCCCCTGGCACGCGGCACACGCGCCACCCCCCCCCCCTGGCACGGGCGCGCCACCCCCTGGGCTGGCTGGGCTGGGCTCCGGACGGCGCCGGCCACCGCTCCGGACGCCCCGGCCACCGCTCCGCGGCCCCGCACAGCCCCGCACAGCCCCGGCCACCGCTCCGCAGCCCCGGCGCAGCCCCGCACAGCCCTGGCCCGCCCCCCCCCCCCCCCCCCCCCCCCGCCCCCCGCAGCCCTGGCCAGCCCCGGCCCGGCCCGCACAGCCTGCCTGCCTCCCTGCGTGCCTGCGTGCCTGCCTGCGCGCCTGCCTGCCTGCCTGCCTGCGTGCCTGCGTGCCTGGCCCTGCGGTCCCGCGGCCCCGCAGCCCCGGCCCCGGCGCCGCTCCGGGCCCTGCGGCGCCGCGGCCCCAGGCCCTTCGGGTGCTTTCGCGATCCCGCTAGTGGGAAAGGCCGGCCCGGCCGGCCCCGCCGGACCACCTGCGGCGCCGCCTCTCGATTTAATCTTATGACCCCCCTCTTTTTAGTAAAGGAGAGATGCTAGATCTGCTCCCAAGTCACCTGTTGACAGAAATCGTGGCCTTTCTTTCCAGGCGAACAGGTGCGCTCGGTGGCCTACCTCAGGCGCTACACGAACTGCTTCGTCCGCCCCAGGCCACGGAAGCGGCGCAAGGCCGTGGCTGAAGCGCGCACAGAGTTCGAGGGCCTGCGCCGCCTGCTCAACACGACTTTTTCCTTCAAGATCAAGAACCTCAACATGCTGCTAGCCCGAGTGGAAAAGAAAACAGACAAGATCTGCTTCGAGTGCCTGTCACAGATTTACTCACAGAACCTGTGTGCAGAGCACTTTTTCGCCAAGCACCGCCATGAACTGGTGACACTCGTACACTCGTAGAGGCAGTCAGGGCGCTGGGCCGGACTTCTTACCCTACCAGACGGAACAGGCGCCAGGATGTGGTCGTGCTGTCGCATGTTCCAGTGTACTATTTTCTAGAGGCGTACCGGCGCACCGGCTGGGAGGTAATTCAGCCCAACAAGTGGCAGCGCTTCCTGTGGCGGACCGGGGCGTCCGAGACCGGCCTGCTCTTTCTGCCTCGTTTCAATGCCAGCCTTTATTATACAATGTACGACTAATTAAAAAAACTTGTGTACGTAACCTTCAGACAAGTCCACGAACTCGTCATCCGCATGTTGTCCTTGATCTGCAAGTGGCTCTTCTTCGCTCCCGCAGAACTGGTATTCGGGCAGGGGCGACAACAGCGGTCCCCATGTCTCAATTTCGGGTACGACCGGAACTGTAGTCTGTGCCTCGTTCGCAGCCGGGAGGAGGGTTTCTGTTGTGTCTGGTCCCACCTGAGCCAGAATTGTCGCAGTGTCGACGATGCACTCACCATTGCGCGAGAGGCAGGGGATGACTTCTACAAGGGGCTGATCTCGCGGCCGAAGGACTGCCCCAGGGGCTGACAGTGTTTTGCGGCCAAAATCGTGCACCAGTGATGCGACGATGTCTGCAGCTACCTGCGGCTTCGCGACCCACGTCCCATCCTTTCGGCCTCCGCGGTTCTTGAAGACGTGGCGTTGTACGCTTTCGAGTTTGTAGGGGTGAAGCTGAAAGTGCCTTTTTACACGGGCAGCGCAGCGATTGCGGTCCCACGTAGGGTATGTCTGGTGCACGGCGTCCACCAGCGAAATTTCTCCAAAGGGCGTGGTTCTGATGGTCGTCATGTTTTTGGACTTCTTGCCTTGTCTCAGAGACAAGTTCTGAGCTGGTAAAGCTAGGTGCAAAAAAAACCGACGGCACGCGGAGAAACGGTTTTCTAGAAAATCTATTTACCCGGCCGGGACCACTCGATTTAAATCAGCTCAGCAAACATTGTGCTCAATTGTTCCGGTGGCACCGGCCTGTCCAGCAGGTCGCTGACTAGGCAGGCGAACCGGGTGGCCGGGCCGACCGGGAAAGTGTGCTGGTGCGGCCCGCGCCAGAACGCCGGGTCCTTCAGCCTGGCCAGGTTGTCCGCTTTGTGTAGGTTGAAAAAGGCGACAGCTCTCCTTTTCATGGCCTCGTGCTTGGTCTCGTGCTCGGCCGCGGCCGCGGCCGGCGGTGGCGGCGGCGCGGGCCGCGGCAGGGCGCCCAGCGCCTCCCGGTACTGGGCCGCCAGCCTGCTCGACTGCAGCATCAGGTCCTGGATCAGTTTCTTGACGTTGACGTCTGTTACGGTGTCGAGCAGCGGGGTCTCGCGCCGCACAAGAAACACTTAAAAAAGCTGTGAGTTCAAGCACTCGAGACAAGAACAGCGGCCTGCTGACCAAGGAGCCTTCGCCGTACAGCGCGTAGGTCACCTCTCATACAGCGCGCGGAGCAGGTGTTTGTTGCCCAGGCTTGTCTTTCTTGCCAGTAAAGTTAGAGTAGTGCTTCATGAGGTAGTCAAAGCATCGTTCTAGGCCTGCTCCGTTCAGCACGGTCATGGCCTCGGCGTTGCCTAGCGCGGCCACGGCGCTCGTGCCGGCGGGCCGGTCCAGGACGCGCTTCGCCCAGGCAGAGACGGCGGCCGTCTTTTGCTTCTTCTTCTTTGGCGGTTGTTGCGGTGGCTGCTGCTGCTGCTGCGGCGGCGGCGGCTGGTCGGCGGTCGAAGTGTGGTCGGACGGCGGGCGGTCGGCCAGCTTGAGCTTCTGGCCGCCCGAGTTGAGTGCGCGGTACTCGAGGTGTGCGTCGATCAGCTTGCGCATGTGCCTGAAGATCTGCAGAATGCAGTTTGTGTCGGCGGTCAGCAGGCCGATGGGCTTCGGCACGGCCGTCAGCACCCATTCGTCGCTGTTGTCTTCCGGTGGGTCGTAGGTCAGCCAGCCCATCTTCGCTTGGCCGATCTGCGAGACGTGGCGGCTGAGCGCGATGCTGGAGAAGACCCTTTCCTGTTGCTGCTTTTCGTCCAGCGTTTCCAAGTCAGAGAACTTGACCACCTCCACCCCTCGCATGCCCAGCGCGGCCATCAAGAAAACAGCCTCCAGCCCCCACAAGGGCCTGTCCGGCGCGCAGAAAAGGCGAGTCGGGGGCCTGGTGAACGCCCGCGCTCTCCGCCAGCAGGGCCTGGTACAGCGAGTCGAGCCACGCGAGCCAGCTGTCCTCGTGGATGGCGTGCTGGTGCTCCATCTTTTCGGTCGGTTGTCTTTGGTTCTCTTCGCTGTACCGGCGCTCATTTTCGGGTCGCTGAACAACCCGTTCTGCAGCACGAAGCGCGCGACCTCCTCACTAAAGGGGGTCTGCAGGTTGCCCTTGGCGTCCTCGCCACCGAGCAGCCACTGGCGGAATTCGGTGTAGCTCTGGTGCCTGGTCTTGGCTCCGGGGGCTACAGCATCCACCAGGTCGTTGAGCACTTTCGCGTAGCTAAAAATGTCGTCGGGGTAGCGCAGGAACATCTGGCAGTGAGCGAGCAGGCAGTCGCGGAGCGGTTTCGTGTTGCCGTCGCAGCCTTCGACCGAGCCCTCGTGCGGGTCGTAGAGGGCCTGCCTGAACGTCAGTTCGCCGCCCTCCCAGTCGTCGCCGGCGGGCAGCCGGCGGAGGTCGTCGCTCACCCGAAAGGCCGCGCGCCCTCCTTCGTTTGACGTGAAAAAGGACCCAGAGCCCTGCAAGCCCTGGTGGGTCTTCCGGAGGAAATCGCCCACGCGCATCTTGCTGTTCTTGGGAAAGATAAAGTAGTCGCCCCAGTGCTCCGTCCAAAACTCGATAATTGCCTCCAGCTCAGCCGAGCGCTCGAAGCGCGAGGCGTCCACGCCGAGCGCGGACAGGCGGACCCTGCCCAGCAGCGCCTGGTACTGCTTTGGCGAGAGCTTCACGAGCTTCTCGAGGCCCGCCACAAACGATGACCGGTACTTGCGCCAGACCACGGCGGTAAACTTGACGGGCGGCAGCCCCCGGGCCAAGGGCACTCCCGCCTTCTTGCCCCACGCGGCGAGCTCGCCGTGGCCCGGCGCCACTTTGACGTCCGGCTTCGCGATCTCTTTCCGCTCCGTGGCGTGCAACGTGTCCATCGTTTTCTGTTAATATGACGGGGAGAGTGTTACCATCTTTTTTTTACTCAGTGATTAAAACCGAGAGGATTTAAATCCACCATGCACAACCCCCTCCCCCAGTGCCCACCCCTTGTGATTCCAGAGGCCACCCCGAGCCAAGAGCCATGAGTATGATGAGCAACTCACATGACTTACTCTCAGTAATTGGGACCCGTCTCATAAATCAATGGAACGCTTATCGTGCGCCCCTCATAGGCTCAGCCCGCCCATGTGAAAGCTAGGCCTCGCCCAAAGCAAAGCAAAGCAAAGCAAAAAAAAAAAAAAAAAAAAAAAAAAAAAAAAAAAAAAAAAAAAAAAAAAAAAAGAGAGAGAGAGAGAGAGAGAGAGAGAGAGAGAGAGAGAGAGAGAGCGAGCGAGAGCGAGGCCGCCGTGGCTCGCCCGCAATCCAGCTGGGTGCACCTCGTCACAACCACTCATCGGCGTGAGCTCATAGCTGTGTGCGACATAGGTACAAGAGCAAGAGGAGAAACAGTGTGCCAGCGTGGATGTGTGGGTGAGGCAGTGCGGTGAGGCAAAGCAGCGATGCCAGTCGAATCCCTGGAGACGGAACCTAGCATCAAAAACATCGTATAAGTCTACCCCAGGCCTCCATCCACCGAGTGGTGAGCTCGATAAAAGAAGACCCGAGTGGGGTTATTTAAAGCTCAACCCTTAAAAAAGCATAAACATGTACGCCGCCAGGAACCCAACAACAATAACATAGGAGCCAGGAACCCAACAACAATAACATAGCCAGGAACCCAACAACAATAACATAGCTTCCGTAACCAGCCTTCAGGAACCCGCCTCAGTTACCCGCCCCCGTAACCAGGCCAGAGACGTGACGTACTATGCATCATTGAGGTGTCGTGGCAAGCCACCCTGCGTCCGATAGAAGCTACAAAAGAGTCATCTACCGAGAACACTAAGTGACAGGCCCGGTCACATGCACCCAACACGTCCCGACCCTCCGCCAGAGCATCCCCATTGCATCCGCAAAGTGAGCACGAGGGGTTCTGGGAGAGAGGGTGAGTCAGGAGCCCCGCGTCCAGGCAGTCGCTACTGTGGCAGTTGAGTGATTTCAAGGCTTGTGGAAATGTGTGGGGCCTCTCGCCCTCATACCCACTCATACCGACAGTAGTTTAGTTAACCAACCTGTCCAGTGATCCACTGAGCCCAACCCCCTCCCTCAGATAACCCCCACCCCCCGCACTCACCCCGAGTGATACCAGAGGCCACCCCGAGCCAAGAGCCGTGAGCGTGGTGAGAGAGCTTCCCTCGGTAAAAGTTCCCGTCTCATGAATCAGTGGAGCACTGATTATGTGCCCCTCATAAAAAGCTGCCAACGGCCCCAACCCCGCCGTGTGGCGGTGGCACCCAACCATGTATTGGTGCCCCCCAAAATAATAATAATAATAATAATAATAATAATAATAATAATAATAATAATAATAATAATAATAATAATAATGATAATAATAATAGTGCTTCTCTGTCAATGGCTGATGCAAATCTGCACATGTGCCTCCATCGTCTCACCCGTGAGGGGAGTACGAAGAATTGACGATAGGCTCTAATGACACCCCCGCACGGGCAGTTCCAACACTTCCAGACGGACCGGTATGTTCAATGAAAATACTGGTGGCACCGACGGGAATCGAACTGGCGACAGAGCCCAGATGGTAGAACTTGAGATAATAATAATAATAATAATAATAATAATAATAGTGCTTCTCTGTCAATGGCTGATGCATTTCTGCACATGCGCCTCCATCGTCTCACCCGTGAGGGGAGTACGAAGAATTGACGATAAGCTCTAATGACACCCCCGCAAGGGCAGTTCCAACACTTCCAGACGGGCCGGTATGTTCAATGAAAATACTGGTCCAGACGGATCGGTATGTTCAATGAAAATACTGGTGGCACCGACGGTACTGGCGACAGGGCCCAGATGGTAGAACTTGACCACTGGGCTATCACGGTGTCCACAATAATAATAATAATAATAATAATAATAATAATAATAATAATAATAGTGCTTCTCTGTCAATGGCTGATGCATTTCTGCACATGCGCCTCCATCGTCTCTACCGTGAGGGGAGTACGAAGAATTGACGATAAGCTCTAATGACACCCCCGCAAGGGCAGTTCCAACACTTCCAGACGGGCCGGTATGTTCAATGAAAATACTGGTCCAGAAATAGACCGGTATGTTCAATGAAAATACTGGTGGCACCGACGGGAATCGAACTGGCGACAGGGCCCAGATGGTAGAACTTGACCACTGGGCTATCACGGTGTCCATAATAATAATAATAATAATAATAATAATAATAATAATAATAATAATAATAATAATAGTGCTTCTCTGTCAATGGCTGATGCATTTCTGCACATGCGCCTCCATCGTCTCACCCGTGAGGGGAGTACGAAGAATTGACGATAAGCTCTAATGACACCCCCGCAAGGGCAGTTCCAACACTTCCAGACGGGCCGGTATGTTCAATGAAAATACTGGTCCAGACGGATCGGTATGATCAATGAAAATACTGGTGGCACCGACGGGAATCGAACTGGCGACAGGGCACAGATGGTAATAATAATAATAATAATAATAATAATAATAATAATAATAATAATAATAATAATAATAATAATAATAATAATAATAATGATAATAATAATAACAATGATAGCAATAATAATAATAATAGTGCTTCTCTGTCAATGGCTGATGCATTTCTGCACATGCGCCTCCATCGTCTCACCCGTGAGGGGAGTACGAAGAATTGACGATAGGATCTAATGACACCCCCGCAAGGGCAGTTCCAACACTTCCAGACGGACCGGTATGTTAAATGAGATACTGGTGGCACCGACGGGAATCGAACTGGCGACAGGGCACAGATGGTAGAACTTGACCACTGGGCTATCACGGTGTCCATAATAATAATAATAATAATAATAATAATAATAATAATAATAATAATAATAATAATAATAATAATAATACTATATCTGAGGCGTACTGATGCAGCTAATGGCATATCCTCAACGGACATAAGCCTCCAATACCCTTGTTCGAGGTCCTCCATCCCCCCGTGTCATTCTCTCGCCTGATGATCGGGGCCACCGATGGAGCTCCTGAGGGCAAGACTGCACTAAGCCGAGGTTATTCCGCAGTCCCAGCAACCTCTTGCAAGACGTCACCGAATGTGCAAGTGCATACACCAAGCACGGTTGCTAGAGCTGCCTCGAAACCCCACACATAACAATCTGGTGTCTGCTGGGTCCTGTGCTATCAAACAGCATATGCGGAGTTTAAGATCTTTTACGCGCGCAACGACCCTCCTCCCCAGCATCTACCACCAAAGGGTTATGAGTTGGCGTCACAGTTTAACGCCTTGAGGCCATTGGGCTGGAACTCTGTTTAGCAAGTGTGACTAGGTTTTTTCATCGGGATTTCCCTCAAATATGTCACAGTCAACACTCCAAGGCAGATTTACTATATCTGAGGCGTACTGATGCAGCTAATGGCATATCCTCAACGGACATAAGCCTCCAATACCCTTGTTCGAGGTCCTCCACCCCCCCGTGTCAGTCTCTCGCATGATGATCGGGGCCAACGATGGAGCTCCTGAGGGCAAGACTGCACTAAGCCGAGGCTATTCCGCAGTCCCAGCAACCTCTTGCAAGACGTCACCGAATGTGCAAGTGCATACACCAAGCGCGGTTGCTAGAGCTGCATCGAAACCCCACCCATAACAATCTGGTGTCTGCTGAGTCCTGAGCTATCAACCAGCATATGCGGAGTTTAAGATCTTTTACGCGCGCAACGACCCTCCTCCCCAGCATCTACCACCAAAGGGTTATGACTTAGCGTCACAGTTTAACTCCTTGAGGCCATTGGGCTGGAACTCTGTTTAGCAAGTGTGACTAGGTTTTTTCATCTGGATTTCCCTCAAATATGTCACAGTCAACACTCCAAGGCAGATTTAAATAATAATAATAATAATAATAATAATAATATTAATAATAATAATAGTAACAGTAATAGTAATAAGGTAAGCCGGAGCAGATCGATGGAACCATAGCCTTGCTGCCGGTGACAATTGTCATCCTGGCTTTTCTGCCTCGTCAAGGTGCCACCGTGCTCAACTACAAATGTACTTCTTGACTCAAACGATAAACGATAACAACAGCCATCAGACTAGTCTTGTGCGTTAGCTTGTCTGATGAGTAATATTACTGCATATGGTAGTAGTAATACTAGCGCTATATGAGCCGATTGTGTTGGCTAGCCGCAAGGCCCTGCGGGACCACGAAAATTGATGTCAAGTGATTTGTCGGACCTGAATTTTTTTAAAAACAAGATGTGTCAAAAATGTTATGCATGTTTCAACACCAGGTACGAAATCTCCTTTTCTCAAGTCTGTTGATATAACCTGCCTAATGCCTTGCCCCGATGACTGAACACTCGAAAACTCTTGTTAGAATGTGCAGAATCCCAGCTCCTACAACAACAACAACAACCACAACAACAACAATAATAATAATAATAATAATAATAATAATAATAGTGCTTCTCTGTCAATGGCTGATGCAAATCTGCACATGCGCCTCCATCGTCTCACCCGTGAGGGGAGTACGAAGAATTGACGATAGGCTCTAATGACACCCCCGCAAGGGCAGTTCCAACACTTCCAGACGGACCGGTATGTCAAATGAAAATACTGGTGGCACCGACGGGAATCGAACTGGCGACAGGGCCCAGATGGAATATAATAATAATAATAATAATAATAATAATAATAATAATAATAATAATAATAATAATAATAATAATAGTGCTTCTCTGTCAATGGCTGATGCATTTCTGCACATGCGCCTCCATCGTCTCACCCGTGAGGGGAGTACGAAGAATTGACGATAAGCTCTAATGACACCCCCGCAAGGGCAGTTCCAACACTTCCAGACGGGCCGGTATGTTCAATGAAAATACTGGTCCAGACGGATCGTTATGTTCAATAATAATAATAATAATAATAATAATAATAATAATAATAATAATAGTAATAGTAATAATGATGATGATGATGATGATAATAATAATAATAATAATAATAATAATAATAATATATATATATATATATATATATATATATATATATTGATCTATCATGGCTGAGCCCGAGGGCCATGCGCCTCCATCCCTCGACCCAACAGGGGTTTACAGTGAGTATGTTGGGGAGGGAAGAGTGACTCTAACCATCCTGCATAGAAGGCCCCAAAAGGAAGTCCCTACTACCCGCACAGTGTCGGGTACCTTGCAGGAAATCAACTACAAATGATTGATCTTCCCCGCGTGAGAGCTCCACGAGACTGGGTAGGTCCCGCATGGAGGTACTCACAGGGGTAGCAGACATTTCATGCGGTCTGCCAGCGCATGAGGACGTTTTGTGGTAAGTGTCTGGGACGCCTCGAAACCCGTCACCATCCCTAGATCTCGGAATGTATATACCCCTTTGACCCCACGTGGTGTATGTCTTATAAAAACAACACAACAACATAGCCTCGAAACCAGTGGGAAGAGGCCCAACCACCTCTTCCCGTGGGGTGCCATACTGTGCACCCCTCCATAATAATGATAATAATAATAATAATAATAATAATATGTATGTATCGTCTGCCAATTGTAAGCCAAAAGGCCATGTGCATCCAGTCCTCCATTCCATGAGGAAAGTCTCCACACCAATCGGTGGAATAAAGGAAGTGACGGCATAGAACATTACTCTGGGAGCTTTATACCAATCAGCCCATGGAAAGGGACCGATGGCCTATGTGCTCCCTAAATAATAATAATAATAATAATAATAGTGCTTCTCTGTCAATGGCTGATGCATTTCTGCACATGCGCCTCCATCGTCTCACCCGTGAGGGGAGTACGAAGAATTGACGATAAGCTCTAATGACACCCCCGCAAGGGCAGTTCCAACACTTCCAGACGGGCCGGTATGTTCAATGAAAATACTGGTCCAGACGGATCGGTATGTTCAATGAAAATACTGGTGGCACCGACGGGAATCGAACTGGCGACAGGGCCCAGATGGTAGAACTTGACCACTGGGCTATCACGGTGTCAATAATAATAATAATAATAATAATAATAATAATAGTGCTTCTCTGTCAATGGCTGATGCAAATCTGCACATGCGCCTCCATCGTCTCACCCGTGAGGGGAGTACGAAGAATTGACGATAAGCTCTAATGACACCTCCGCAGTTCCAACACTTCCAGACGGACCGGTATGTTCAATGAAAATACTGGTGGCACCGACGGGAATCGAACTGGCGACAGGGCCCAGATGGTAGGACTTGACCACTGGGCTATCACGGTGTCCTAATAATAATAATAATAATAATAATAATAATAATAATAATAATAATAATAATAATAATAATAATATGTATGTATCGTCTGCCAATTGTAAGCCAAAAGGCCATGTGCATCCAGTCCTCCATTCCATAAGGAAAGTCTCCACACCAATCGGTGGAATAAAGGAAGTGACGGCATAGAACATTACTCTAGGAGCTTTATACCAAGCCCATGGAAAGGGACCGATGGCCTATGTACTCCCTAAATAATAATAATAGTAATAATAGTGCTTCTCTGTCAATAGCTGATGCATTTCTGCACATGCGCCTCCATCGTCTCACCCGTGAGGGGAGTACGAAGAATTGACGATAAGCTCTAATGACACCCCCGCAAGGGCAGTTCCAACACTTCCAGACGGGCCGGTATGTTCAATGAAAATACTGGTCCAGATGGATCGGTATGTTCAATGAAAATACTGGTGGCACCGACGGGAATCGAACTAACGACAGGGCCCAGATGGTAGAACTTGACCACTGGGCTATCACGGTGTCCATAATAATAATAATAATAATAATAATAATAATAGTGCTTCTCTGTCAATGGCTGATGCATTTCTGCACATGCGCCTCCATCGTCTCACCCGTGAGGGGAGTACGAAGAATTGACGATAAGCTCTAATGACACCCCCGCAAGGGCAGTTCCAACACTTCCAGACGGGCCGGTATGTTCAATGAAAATACTGGTCCAGACGGATCGGTATGTTCAATGAAAATACTGGTGGCACCGACGGGAATCGAACTGGCGACAGGGCCCAGATGGTAGAACTTGACCACTGGGCTATCACGGTGTCCATAATAATAATAATAATAATAATAATAATAATAATAGTGTATCTCCTGCCAATTGCTGAGCCAAAAGGCCATGTGCATCCAGTCCTCCATTCCATAAGGAAAGTCTCCACACCAATCGGTGGAATAAAGGAAGTGACGGCATAGAACATTACTCTAGGAGCTTTATACCAATCAGCCCATGGAAAGGACCGATGGCCTATGTACTCCCTAATAATAATAATAATAATAATAATAATAATAATAATCATAATAATAATAATACTTATAATGATAATGATACTTATAATGATAATGATGATGATAATAATAATAATAATAATAATAATAATAATAATAATAATAATGATAATAATAATAATAATAATTATAATAATAGTGCTTCTCTGTCAATGGCTGATGCATTTCTGCACATGCGCCTCCATCGTCTCACCCGTGAGGGGAGTACGAAGAATTGACGATAGGCTCTAATGACACCCCCGCAAGGGCAGTTCCAACACTTCCAGACGGACCGGTATGTTCAATGAAAATACTGGTCCAGACGGACCGGTATGTTCAATGAAAATACTGGTGGCACCGACGGGAATCGAACTGGCGACAGGGCCCAGATGGTAGAACTTGACCACTGGGCTATCACGGTGTCAATAATAATAATAATAATAATAATAATAATAATAATAATAATAATAATAATAATAATAGTGCTTCTCAGTCAATGGCGAATGCATTTCTGCACATGTGCCTCCATCGTCTCACCCGCGAGGGGAGTACGAAGATTTGACGATAGGCTCTACTGACACCCCCGCAAGGCAGCTCCAAGCCTTCCAGACAGACAATAATAATAATAATAATAATAATAATAATAATAAAATAATAGTGCTTCTCAGTCAATGGCGAATGCATTTCTGCACATGTGCCTCCATCGTCTCACCCGCGAGGGGAGTACGAAGATTTGACGATAGGCTCTACTGACACCCCCGCAAGGCAGCTCCAAGCCTTCCAGACAGACCAATACTTTCAAAGAAAATATCCTTTGAAAATACTGGCACCGACGGGAATCGAACTGGCGACAGGTCCCAGATGGTATACCTTAACCAGTGGGCTATCGCGGTGCCACTAATAATAATAATAATAATAATAGGCTTCCTCAGACTATAGCATCAGATCCAGATCCTGGACATGTGCCTAATAATAATAATAACAATAATAATAATAATAATAATAATAATAGTGCTTCTCTGTCAATAGCTGATGCAAATCTGCACATGCGCCTCCATCGTCTCACCCGTGAGGGGAGTACGAAGAATTGACGATAGGCTCTAATGACACCCCCGCAAGGGCAGTTCCAACACTTCCAGACGGACCGGTATGTTCAATGAAAATACTGGTGGCACCGACGGGAATCGAACTGGCGACAGGGCCCAGATGAATAACAATAATAATAATAATAATAATAATAGTGTATCTCCTGCCAATTGCTGAGCCAAAAGGCCATGTGCATCCAGTCCTCCATTCCATAAGGAAAGTCTCCACACCAATCGGTGGAATAAAGGAAGTGACGGCATAGAACATTACTCTAGGAGCTTTATACCAATCAGCCCATGGAAAGGGACCGATGGCCTATGTACTCCCTAATAATAATAATAATAATAATAGTGCTTCTCTGTCAATGGCTGATGCATTTCTGCACATGCGCCTCCATCGTCTCACCCGTGAGGGGAGTACGAAGAATTGACGATAAGCTCTAATGACACCCCCGCAAGGGCAGTTCCAACACTTCCAGACGGGCCGGTATGTTCAATGAAAATACTGGTCCAGACGGATCGGTATGTTCAATGAAAATACTGGTGGCACCGACGGGAATCGAACTGGCGACAGGGCCCAGATGGTAGAACTTGACCACTGGGCTATCACGGTGTCAATAATAATAATAATAATAATCATTATCATAATAACTAGGCCCTTCGCCAACACCTGAAAGGATGGTTTGCGGTGCGCGAATTGGCGCACCCCCGCCCCCACCTCCCCCCCCCCCCCCCCCCCTGGGCTGGGATTCCCGGGGGAGGGCCCCCGGACCCCCCTTCCCCATCAACAGGGTACGTTCAATTGCCGGAGGTACCAGCAGAACGCAAGTGTAAGCTCTAGTGGCACAAAAACCTAAAATCTCTGGTTTTTGTGCCACCTGCCACCAAAACTTGTTTATCTCCGAAGAGAGCGCACCCAGAGGTGTCGGGTACACCAAACATCAGCCTCAAACTCCCTCTGGTGTGCGCAAACGGCGCCTGGTGGCGCAAAAACCTCAATTTTCCGATGTGTAGGCCATCCGGCGCCACAATTTTTATATTTTCGAAGAGAGCTCATCAAGACGTGTCAGATACAGCAAATAACAGCCGCTAACTCCCTCTGGTGTGCGCAAACGGCGCCTGGTGGCACAATACCTCAATTTTCTGGTGTGGGTGCCACCCGCGACCAAAACGGGTACGTACAATCGCCGGGCTGGGGTTCCCGGGGGGAGGGCCCCCCCGGACCCCCCCTTTTCCCGTCGACAGGGTACGTTCAATTGCCGAAGGCACCGGCAAGTACGGCTAAAAAACAAGGAAATTTGGCATTCAGGACACTCCCCTCTAACGCAAATATTTGCGTGAATTCCAAAAAAATTATACGAGCATCAAGATCGAGTCTGCTGCTAATCACCCTTCCAATATGAGCTCCCAACTCCTCCTGGTTCACACAAACCATGATTGATTCCGATGGGAGAGCAGAAAATTGGCTTGTTTAAAAAAAAAGGAATTTTGGCATTCAGGACACTCCCTAACGCAAATATTTGCGTGAATTTCAAAAAAATCACATCAGTGTCAACATCGAGTCTGGAGCTAACCACCCTGCCAATATGTGCTCCCAACTCCTCCTGGTTCACACAAACCATGATTTATTCCGATGGGAGAGAAGAAAATAGGCTGAAAAAAACAATGAATTTTCGCATTCAGGACAATCCCCTAACGCAAATATTTGCGTGAATTCCAAAGAAATTATATCAGCATCAACATCGAGTCTGGGGCTAGCCACCATGTCAATATGAGCTCCCAACTCCTCCTGGTTCACACAAACCATGATTTATTCCGATAGGGGTGCGAGAAAAAAAAAGGAACTTTGGCATTCAGGACACTCCCCTAACGCAAATATTTGCGTGAATTCCAAAAAATTCATATCGGCATCGAGTCTGGGGCTAACCACCCTGCAAATATGAGCTCCGAACTCCTCCTCGTTCCGACAAACCATGATTTATTCCGACAGGAGTGCGGAAATGCTGGGGGGTAAGTGGGGGGTACACAATTTTCATTTTACCCCTCCCCCTTCACCAACACCTTTCAGGAATAATAATAACAATAAAATAGTAATAATAATAGTGCTTCTCAGTCAATGGCGAATGCATTTCTACACATGTGCCTCCATCGTCTCACCCGCGAGGGGAGTACGAAGATTTGACGATAGGCTCTACTGACACCCCCGCAAGGCAGCTCCAAGCCTTCCAGACAGACCAATACTTTCAAAGAAAATATCCTTTGAAAATACTGGCACCGACGGGAATCGAACTGGCGACAGGTCCCAGATGGTAGACCTTAACCACTGGGCTATCGCAGTGCCACAGTAATAATAATAATAATATAATAATAGTGCTTCTCAGTCAATGGCGAATGCATTTCTGCACATGTGCCTCCATCGTCTCACCCGCGAGGGGAGTACGAAGATTTGACGATAGGCTCTACTGACACCCCCGCAACGCAGCTCCAAGCCTTCCAGACAGACCAATAGTTTCAAAGAAAATATCCTTTGAAAATACTGGCACCGACGGGAATCGAACTGGCGATAGGTCCCAGATGGTAGACCTTAACCACTGGGCTATCGCGGTGCCACTTGCACATGTGCCTCCATCGTCTCACCCGCGAGGGGAGTACGAAGATTTGACGATAGGCTCTACTGACACCCCCGCAAGGCAGCTCCAAGCCTTCCAGACAGACCAATAGTTTCAAAGAAAATATCCTTTGAAAATACTGGCACCGACGGGAATCGAACTGGCGATAGGTAATAATAATAATGATAATAATGATAATAATAATGTATCTCCTGCCAATTGCTGAGCCGAAAGGCCATGTGCATCCAGTCCTCCATTCCATGAGGAAAGTCTCCACACCAATCGGTGGAATAAAGGAAGTGACGGCATAGAACATTACTCTAGGAGCTTTATACCAATCAGCCCATTGAAAAGGACCAATGACCTATGTACTCCCTAATAATAATAATAATAATAATAATAATAATAATAATAATAATAATAATAATAATAATAATAATAATGATGATGATGATGATGATGATGATAATAATAATAATAGTGCTTCTCTGTCAATGGCTGATGCAAATCTGCACATGCGCCTCCATCGTCTCACCCGTGAGGGGAGTACGAAGAATTGACGATAGGCTCTAATGACACCCCCGCACGGGCAGTTCCAACACTTCCAGACGGACCGGTATGTTCAATGAAAATACTGGTGGCACCGACGGGAATCGAACTGGCGACAGGGCCCAGATGGTAGAACTTGACCCCTGGGCTATCACGGTGTCCATAATAATAATAATAATAATAATAATAATAATAATAATAATAATAATAATAATAATAATAATAATAATAATAATAGTGCTTCTCTGTCAATGGCTGCATTTCTGCACATGCGCCTCCATCGTCTCACCCGTGAGGGGAGTACGAAGAATTGACGATAAGCTCTAATGACACCCCCGCAAGGGCAGTTCCAACACTTCCAGTCGGGCCGGTATGTTCAATGAAAATACTGGTCCAGAAATAGACCGGTATGTTCAATGAAAATACTGGTGGCACCGACGGGAATCGAACTGGCGACAGGGCCCAGATGGTAGAACTTGACCACTGGGCTATCACGGTGTCCAATAATAATAATAATAATAATAATAATAATAATAATAACTAGGGGCTGCGCCAACCCCTGAAAGGATGGTTTACCGGTGCGCGAACGCACCAAACCCCGCCAGCCCCACTTCTTATCACTTTTTGGAGGGCCCCCCGGACCCCCCGCCCCCTTTCCCTTCGACAGGGTACGTTGAATTGCCGGAGGTGCCGCACTTCGACAGGGTACGTTGAATTGCCGGAGGTGCCGCAAAGGGCGCCTGGTGGCAAAACACCTCAATTTTCAGGTGTGGGTGCCACCCGCGACCAGAACGGGTACGTACAATCGCAGGGGACCCCCCCTTTCCCTTCAACAGGGTACGTTGAATTGCCGGAGGTGCCGCAAAGGGCGCCTGGTGGCAAAAAACCTCAATTTTCAGGTGTGGGTGCCACCCGCGACCAGAACGGCTACGTACAATCGCAGGGCTCCCCCGGACCACCCCTTTCCCTTCGACAGGGTACGTTGAATTGCCGCCAAAAAAAAAGGAATTTGGGATTCAGGACACTCCCCTAACGCAAATATTTGCGTGAATTCCAAAAAAATTATACCAGCATCAAGATCGAGTCTGGCGCTAACCACCCTGCCATTATGAGCTCCCAACTCCTCCACAAACCATTATTTATTCCGATGGGGGTGCAAAAAAAGGCTATAAAAACAAAAGGAATTTGGCATTCAGGACACTCCCCTAACGCAAATATTTGCGTAAAATCCAAAAAAATTTTATCAGCATCAACATCGAGTCTGGGGCTAACCACCCTGCCAATATGAGCTCCCAATACCTCCTGGTTTCCACAAACCATGATTTATTCCGACAGGGATGCCGATTTGGGGGGTGGGTGGGGGTGGGGGGTACACAATTTTCATTTTTCCCTCCCCCCAAACCCCCCACCCCCTTCTCCAACACCTTTCAGTGATAATAATAATAATAATAATAATAATAATAATAATAATAATAATAATAATAATAATAATAATAATAATAGTGCTTCTCTGTCAATGGCGAATGCATATCTGCACATGTGCCTCCATCGTCTCACCCGCGAGGGGAGTACGAAGATTCGACGATAGGCTCTACTGACACCCCCGCAAGGCAGCTCCAAGCCTTCCAGACAGACCAATACTTTCAAAGAAAATATCCTTTGAAAATACTGGCACCGACGGGAATCGAACTGGCGACAGGTCCCAGATGGTAGACCTTAACCACTGGGCTATCGCGGTGCCACTAATAATAATAATAATAATAATAATAATAATAATAATAATAATAATAATAATAATAATAATAATAGTGTATAGTGTATCTCCTGCCAATTGCTGAGCCAAAAGGCCATGTGCATCCAGTCCTCCATTCCATAAGGAAAGTCTCCACACCAATCGGTGGAATAAAGGAAGTGACGGCATAGAACATTACTCTAGGAGCTTTATACCAATCAGCCCATGAAAAGGACCGATGGCCTATGTACTCCCTAATAATAATAATAATAATAATAATAATAGTGTATAGTGTATCTCCTGCCAATTGCTGAGCCAAAAGGCCATGTGCATCCAGTCCTCCATTCCATAAGGAAAGTCTCCACACCAATCGGTGGAATAAAGGAAGTGACGGCATAGAACATTACTCTAGGAGCTTTATACCAATCAGCCCATGGAAAGGACCGATGGCCTATGTACTCCCCAATAATAATAATAATAATAATAATAATAATAATAATAATAGGCTTCCTCAGACTATACCATCAGATCCAGATCCTGGACATGTGCCTCCATTAATAATAATAATAATAATAATAATAGTGCTTCTCTGTCAATGGCTGATGCATTTCTGCACATGCGCCTCCATCGTCTCACCCGTGAGGGGAGTACGAAGAATTGACGATAAGCTCTAATGACACCCCCGCAAGGGCAGTTCCAACACTTCCAGACGGGCCGGTATGTTCAATGAAAATACTGGTCCAGAAATAGACCGGTATGTTCAATGAAAATACTGGTGGCACCGACGGGAATCGAACTGGCGACAGGGCCCAGATGGTAGAACTTGACCACTGGGCTATCACGGTGTCCATAATAATAATAATAATAATAATAATAATAATAATAATATGTATGTATGTATGTATCGTCTGCCAATTGCTGAGCCAAAAGGCCATGTGCATCCAGTCCTCCATTCCATAAGGAAAGTCTCCACACCAATCGGTGGAATAAAGGAAGTGACGGCATGGAACATTACTCTAGGAGCTTTATACCAATCAGCCCATGGAAAGGGACCGATGGCCTATGTACTCCCTAATAATAATAATAATAATAATAATAATAATAATAACCAGGGGCTGCGCCAACACCTGAAAGGATGGTTTGCGGTGCGCGAATTTTCGCGCACCCTCCCCCACCCCCCTCCTCTTCCCAAGGTCGCTTTTCCTCTCATTCTCACATGCACAAAGAATCAGCCTCTAAGAATTGTGCCAGAGGTGCTTAAAGCCGTGGAGCCTTCTCAGCCATTCATGTTGGCACTACTTTGCCAAAATCTTCGTAAATCTCTTTTTCAACAGGTTCACTACCTAGAGCGGGTCCCGAGGTTGTGAAAACCAAAAAATCAGCCTCTCAACCTTCCTGGCACAACTTTGGGAGCCTTGGAGCATTCTTAGCCATTCATTTTGGTGCAGGCAAATTCGCTTCGGGTACGTACAATTACAGGGCTTGGGTTCCCGGGGGAAGGGCCCCCCGGAACCCCTCCCCCAGTCGACAAGGGTACGTTCAAGTAGGTAACCGGCGCAAACCCTGCTGGCGCAACTTTTAGAGCCTTGGAGCATTCTCAGCCTCTTCAAAACTATATCAGCATTAACATCGAGTCTGGGGCTAGCCACCCTGTCATTATGAGCTCCTAACTCCTGGTTCCACAAACCTTGATTTATTCCGACAGGGGATGCAGAAATGGGGTGAAAAACAAGGACTTTTGGCATTCAGAAACTCCCCTAACGCAAATATTTACGTGGATTCGAAAAACATTATACCAGCATCAAGATCGAGTCTGAGGCTAGCCATCCTGCAAATATGAGCTCCCAACTCCTCCTCGTTCCCACAAGCCATGATTTATTCCGACAGGGGTGCAAAAATGCGGGGGTAGGGGGGGGGGGGGTACAAAATTTCCATTTCCCCCCTGCCCCCCAAACCCCCCACGCCCTACTCCCAACACCTTTCAGGGATAATAAGAATGATAATAACAATGATAACTAGGGTCTGCGCCAACACCTGAAAGGATGGTTTGCGCCCCCCCCCCCCCCCCTCCTTCCGCTTCGCTCCGCTCAGTACAAAAATTATGTCCACCTGGTAAAAGTGGTGTCTGTGACCATGGCTTCGAGCATGTGGTCACTAAAACCATGGTTATGCACAGTCGATAGCAGACCCCCCGTATCCTGGGCTGGGGTTCCCGGGGGAGATCCCCTTGGACCCCCCTTCCCCGTCGACATGGTACGTTCCATTGCCGGAGGTACCAGCAGAACGCAAGTGTACCCTCTGGTGGCACAAAAACCTAAAATCTCAGGTTTTTGCCACCCGGCACCAATTTTTCGGATCTCCGGAGAGAGCTCATCGAGAGGTGTCGGGTACACTAAACATCAGCCTCAGATTCCCTGTGGTGTGCGCAAACGGCGCCTGGTGGCGCAAAAACATTAATTTTCTGGTTTTAAATCCACCCGGCACCACAATGTTTATATTTCAGAAGACAGTTCATCAATAAGTGTCAGATACACCAAATATCAGCCGCTAAATCCCTCTGGTTTAGGCAAACGGCGCCTGGTGGCAAAATATCTCAATTTTCTGATTTGTGTGCCACCCGCGACCAAAACTGGTACGTACAATTTCAGGGCTTGGGTTCCCGGGGGGAGGGCCCCCCGGACCCCCCAGGATACGTTCCATTGCCGGAGGTACCGGCAAGTACTCCCAAAAAGGCAAGGACTTTTGGCATTCAGGACACTCCCCTAACCAACATATTTGCGTGAATTCCAAAAAAAACTATATCAGCATCAACATCGAGTCTGCTGGTAGCCACCTGTCAATATGAGCTACCAAATCCTCCTGGTTCCCACAAACCATGATTTATGGGGACAGGGGGTGCAAAAAAAGGCTAAAAAAACAAGGAATTTTGGCATTCAGGACACTCACCTAACGCACATATTTGCGTGAATTCCAAAAAAACTATATTATCATCAAGACCAAGTCTGCGGCTAGCCACCCTGCAAATATGAGTTCCCAACTCCTCCTGGTTCCCACAAACCATGATTTATTGGGACAGGGGGTGCAAAAACAGGCCAAAAAAACAAGGAATTTGGCATTCAGGACGCTGCCCTAACGCAAATGTTTTCGAATTCCAAAAAAATTACATCAGCATGAACATCGAGCCATCCTGCAAATATGAGCTCCCAACTCCTCCTTGTTCCCACAAGCCATGATTTATACGGACAGGGGTGCGGAAAAAAAAGGGGGGGGGGGGTGCACATAATTTCCATTTTCTCTCTCCCCCCAAACCACCCACCCCGTACTCCCAACAACTTTCACGGATAATAATAATAATAATAATAATAATAATAATAATAATAATAGTGCTTCTCTGTCAATGGCTGATGCATTTCTGCACATGCGCCTCCATCGTCTCACCCGTGAGGGGAGTACGAAGAATTGACGATAAGCTCTAATGACACCCCCGCAAGGGCAGTTCCAACACTTCCAGACGGGCCGGTATGTTCAATGAAAATACTGGTCTATGTTCAATGAAAATACTGGTGGCACCGACGGGAATCGAACTGGCGACAGGGCCCAGATGGTAGAACTTGACCACTGGGCTATCACGGTGTCAATAATAATAATAATAATAATAATAATAATAATAATAATAATAATAGTGCTTCTCTGTCAATGGCTGATGCATTTCTGCACATGCGCCTCCATCGTCTCATCCGTGAGGGGAGTACGAAGAATTGACGATAAGCTCTAATGACACCCCCGCAAGGGCAGTTCCAACACTTCCAGACGGGCCCGTATGTTCAATGAAAATACTGGTCCAGAAATAGACCGGTATGTTCAATGAAAATACTGGTGGCACCGACGGGAATCGAACTGGCGACAGGGCCCAGATGGTAGAACTTGACCACTGGGCTATCACGGTGTCCATAATAATAATAATAATAATAATAATAGTGCTTCTCTGTCAATGGCTGATGCATTTCTGCACATGCGCCTCCATCGTCTCACCCGTGAGGGGAGTACGAAGAATTGACGATAAGCTCTAATGACACCCCCGCAAGGGCAGTTCCAACACTTCCAGACGGGCCGGTATGTTCAATGAAAATACTGGTCCAGAAATAGACCGGTATGTTCAATGAAAATACTGGTGGCACCGACTGGAATCGAACTGGCGACAGGGCCCAGATGGTAGAACTTGACCACTGGGCTATCACGGTGTCCATAATAATAATAATAATAATAATAATAATAATAATAATAATAATGATAATAATAATAATAATAATGGACACTGCCCTAACGCAATATTTGCGTGAATTCCAAAAAAATTATACCAGCATCAAGATCGAGTCTGGGGCTAACCACCCTGCCAATATGAGCTCCCAACTCCTCCTGGTTCCCACAAACCATGATTTATGGGGACAGGGGTGCGGAAATGGGGTGGGGGTCGGGGTGTACACAATTTTCATTTTCACCCTCCCCCCCAACCCCCCACCCCCCACCCCCTACTCCAACACCTTTCAGGGATAATAATAATAATAATAATAATAATAATAATAATAATAATAATAATAATAGTGTATCTCCTGCCAATTGCTGAGCCAAAAGGCCATGTGCATCCAGTCCTCCATTCCATAAGGAAAGTCTCCACACCAATCGGTGGAATAAAGGAAGTGACGGCATAGAACATTACTCTAGGAGCTTTATACCAATCAGCCCATGGAAAGGACCGATGGCCTATGTACTCCCTAAATAATAATAATAATAATGATAATAATAATAAGGGGCTGCGCCAACACCTGAAAGGATGGTTTGCGGTGCGCGAATTCGCGCAGCCCCCATTCGGGCTGGGGTAGCCCCCCGGACCCCCCCTTTCCCGTCGACAGGGTACGTTCAATTGCCGGAGGTACCAGCAGAACGCAAGTGTAAGCTCTAGTGGTACAAAAACCTAAAATCTCTGGTTTTTGTGCCACCTGCCACCAAAACTTGTTTATCTCCGAAGAGAGCGCACCGAGAGGTATCGGGTACACCAAACATCAGTCTCAAACTCCCTCTGGTGTACGCAAACGGCGCCTGGTGGCGCAAAAACCTCAATTTTCCGATGTGTAGGCCATCCGGCGCCACAATTTTTATATTTTCGAAGAGAG